>APFE030439479.1:145012-242466 GCA_000404065.3 Pinus taeda | reverse complement strand
TAGCAATTGTCCCAAAAGGTACAAAGAGAGGCCGATAGATTTATGAAGTTGGAATTGTTGAATTTTTATAAAAGGTTGGGACTCCTTCTCAGCTGTTATTGATATTGTACAGTTTATTAGAAAGTAGCATGTCAAAGCAGAAATACTTAAAGAAGACCAGAAGACTTTCTATTCATTCACATGTAGTTAAAAATGTTGACATGATTGAAACAAAAAAGAAGAGGATTTGAAAATTCCATGTAAATGTATTCTAATTAAAAAACAAACAACTAACCACTCTATAAATGTCATTGTAGAAGCACATGTAAGATATACATATTCCTATATAACATTTTTGGAAAAAAAAGGAAAGATAACTTAACGTGAGTAGCATAACATATGGCATTCCATGAACAATAGAAACCACACTCAAAAGTTCAAATCTATGTAAACTGAGTTTTTTATTAAAAGTGTAGGTACAAAAACACTTATGAAACTCCATAAGTATGCATCATGTATGGTGGAACATACTAGACTTATTACACATGAATACTGCTAAATATTTTACTTGGTATTGTGTGTTTATTACAAGCAAATATACAGGAGATAGGTACATGCTTTGCAATGTATTTTTTGAAATTTTACATATGGTCTACACATAGAGACATGTTTGGCAGGTAATAACTAAACATATATATAATGAAAGTATTCTTTGCCTTCTAAACATATGTACAATAAGAGCATTCTATTACATATAGATGTAATTGACAATGAGAAGCTAATCATATATGCATGATGGGGCATGGCATAGGCAACAGAGTTGTTCCTGCAATTGACGCTGCATTTTCCTGTGTGTGTCACTTTCATGGATGTGAATTGTTATCTTAAGTATTTCTTTTACCTTCTTTAACAATTCAATGGTTGGACGCAAACGGTAAAGAGGCAATGTTTGTTGGGGCAGGATGCTGAATTTCTTGGCAATACTCATACAACAATCATAAATAGCCTGTATTCATACCTATTTCAATCAAAAAACAGAACATTGTAAGTGACAATGGATGTGTTTGACGAAAGCATGTTTTTTAAAGCGCTGAAGTAAAATAAATAATTTTTTTAAAAAATTTCTAAATTGAAGCGAATGCTAGACCTTGCTGTTCTTGGTGGGAAATATTTTGTTTGAATATTTGAAATAAAATAAACGATTTCAAACTAATATAAAATCATATGAGGTTAAATGTAATAGAAAGCAAATGTATGTGAAATTTGGTTATTGCAACAAGTGGTGTTTACCATGTGGGTAATTCTGCAAAACAGGTTGTACGATTGGCTAGAGTATATTCTCCTGCATAGATTTTGATGCAAGCAATGATTCCTCTTGTTGTCTACGCTTAAGATATGGATTCTCGTGCATTTGTGCAATCCCTGAGAATGGGAATGCTGAATTGATTTGAATGTCTGCCAATGACCGCACTCTTGAAATTGCAGTGAACGTTAGCCCTTGTCGTTCTTTGGTGCCGATGTCTACTGTTGCTTTGTCTAATGTCATTCCTTGTGACTTGTGTATCGTTAAAGCCCATGCCATTTGAAGTGGTATTTGACAGCGTGCACCCCTTGTGATGGGAGAAATGGGTACATATGTTGGGTGTGAAATGTCCCATGGTGTTCCTTTGTATTGTATAAAGTCGACAACCACGAAGGATGGTAATTCTGGGGGCTTTGAACCAATAGAATAAAATATTGAGATGACCTTCCCAAGTGCGCCATTGATGAGGCCTACATGTACCCATAAGTTGCTAGTGAGCATAACCTTTTGTTCATTGCATAAGAGAACTTTTGCAGGCAAATGCTCATCTTCTGTTGTAGTAGGAGTTTTCTGCCTTTGTTGTTCTGCAGAGCAAACCGCTACTGGGATGTTCAATTTTTTAAGCATTTTCTTATTATGCAAAACAACTGAGTTGTTTATTGCATATAGGTGCATGGATTCTTCAAATGTGCGTTGCTCTTCATGTGTAAGAGACGAACTTGTTCTTGACATTAGGTGTTGCCAATCTTCAAGTGTAGATATTCCATTTCTGAGATTTGTGAGTATTTGCCGGAAAGCAATCTGGGACGGGCTATCTCCTTGTTGACGAAAAACAGTTGAAAGTGTTATGAATATGTTGAAGCTGCGCCAAAGTGCAGTTCCACGCGATGTCCCAGCATATAAAGGAATGTCTTTTACGGGTGGTAGCTGGCCTAAATCTCCAACAAGGATAATTGAGCGATTACCAAATGGTGCATTTCGATGAAGAGGGAATGCCTCTCTTAGACGATCGTCAATGCGAGTAAGCATTTTCAGACCAATGAAGCTCATTTCATCAATGAGAATGTACTCTACATGACGGAGTTTCTCTTGCAGTTGTAGGAGTGGTTGGCCTTCAAGAGGATGCATTGTTTGGATAGGGATACGAAGGGCGGAGTGAATTGTGAGGGCATTTATGTTGAAAGCTGCAATGCCTGTTGGTGCAAGTAACAACAAAGGGTTTTTGTTTGCTGGTGAGTTTTCAGAAAATGCATGGTGTAGACATTTAATCAAATGGGATTTTCCTGTCCCAGCTATTCCTTGTATGATGATTTTGCGTGGGGGTTTTGGCGAAGGGGTTTTAAAGTGTGAAAAAATAGTGGTGAAGGCTATGTTTTGGGTAGCAGATAATGTGTGATCTTGGGGAAGGTTGGAAAAAGAATGATGTTGGTTTTGAATCGTTGAGCGGTTGAATTCAACGAAATTTATGGCAGTTTCTTGCAAGTGGGGAGGGATAGTATTATGTGACCAATTGTGGTTGGCATCGAAGTCACGGTAGCCAATCATGTCAAGGTCATCAACTGCAATATTGTAACCTGGGTGAAGCTGAGAGAGGATTTGCCATTCATTCATCTGCATGGAATCAGGAGGGATGTCGGGGGTAGTTTGATCTTCAGTATGTGGGGTTTGTGGGTTTTCAATTTCACGATGGACATGCCATGGTGTATATGTACCCTTTTTTTGTTCCCAGTGTGCAATAATTTCTGCATCAGTTGAACCAATATCATTGGGGAGTGTTCGGAAGGGGAAATACAATAGTAATTCACTCCAGCAAAATGTGGCGTAAGAAGGATCATCAGAGGAAGGAATGACATCGTAACGGGGCAATACATGTACAATCATTGGTGGGAATATGTGTTTCCATTGATTTTTTTTCCGCTGGGAAGAATATGACCATGAGCGTGAAGCTTCAAGGAGGGGTAGTGATTCCAATGAGACAGGCCTATTCATGTATGCAAGGATAAAGTTTGGTGTCAAAACAGCGTTATCAGTATCTTGTGAAACACGTTTGAAAACAACCTTGTTGACATTCAAAGACCGAAATGTACGGCTGCTGAGAGAAAGAGGTAGCTTTTGCAACATATGGCATATTTCTTGTGCTCCAATGTCTCTATCTGCAATGGTTTCTGTAAGGAGTTTTCAGATAACGGCAACAGTAGGTGCTTCTGGAATGGCGCTTTGTGATAGTCGTGATAGCATTTGACGGTAGCTCTCAGATCTTGTTTCTGATTTTGCTGCATATTTTGAAATATATTTTAACACAGCATGGCGAGAAAGCACTGGTTGGCAATCAACATTTGCTCTCCAAATAGAGAGTAGATCGGCATTGTGAATATTCAATCTTTCATCATTGCGTGCATCGACATAGGTTTTATGACCTTTATCATCAATGAAAAGTGAAGATGTGGACTTCAACTCCCACGGTACTCCATACCGGCAGCTAAGTACATTGTCTTTCTTGCGAAGACAAGAAGACTCATGACACTTTGTATGACGTTGAATGCAGTTGACAAGCTCTGTATAGTCTTCAAACTGATTGGATGTGAATATTGATGCTGTGTCAAGAAGACATGGGTTATGAATTGTTGATTGGTGATGCGGAATATTTCGGTGTTCTGCTTGACGTGGATTCCAGGCTGTTACGTAGTGGTCGAAATATTTCTGTGCATTAGCAATTTCTAATGCATTGTTCCAGTCAATTGTGTCCATGTTTGGTGCATTTTGTAGCCAGAGGAAGCCATGAATGTGTGCAGATCCTCTATGTTGCCATTCGTATCTGAATATAATATGAAGGAAAAATCTTGTTAAAACATATATATGCAATGTAGAAAATTAATGTAGAAGGAAATGGATATTAGAAAATACCTGCACCAATAGTCTACTGCATGGAGGCCTTTTTGCAGGATTTCTTCGAGAAAAATTGTAAATCTGCAATGCATATATTGGGCTGTTAGATGTGGGTTCTTAATTATGTTTTGGATTTTCCATTGGAAGTGGTTGACTGAATTGGAAGGAACACTGTCAGGCATGATCATGTGCAAGTCATGCCATTTAGTATCAGCTGCACTGAGAGTGAAAAAGAATGTCAGACTTCCTATTTGCGTGATCATGTCAGTCAGCTCAGATCGGCGTCTATTCCAGAAAGACCGTGTTCCCCGTAGTGCTGAATCGAACTGCATTATTTGCTCAGGCAATCTTGAATCTGGAGAGTCACGAAGACACTGTCGTAGGTCTGAAACCGTTGTTGGCAAGTTGTTCTCAATGTACTTTTTCACAAAAACACTAGCAGTAGTTTGGCTACAATGGTGCATTAGAATGTTATAAAGATAATAGCGGAATCTTGGGTGTTGGCCAAATCGGTTATCATGGTAGTGCAACAAGTGTAAAGCATATTCATGCATCTCAACTTTTGTAAGTCTTGGTTGCATGATCATGGCAATGCCTGTAGGGAAGAGTGTGGGGAATGCCATGGCAAAGAGGCCTATGGTGTTGTATTCATTCATAGCTGTTAAAGATATTGGAGGCCAATCGATAGAGCTTGTTGAATTTGACTGGGTCAAGTGCAAATAATTACAAATGTGTTCAAGCTCAGTACTTGAATTTGGGAGTATTGGAACGAAAGAAGAGGGTTGGATTTCTAATGGAGGTAGCATGACATCAGTATCATAAGTAGAATCAATATTGGTTTGATGGGGTTCAAAAGAGGAGGTGGTTACATTACGGAGAAGAGAAGAAATATCGGTAGGGTGATCTGGTAGTGCAGAAATAGCAGATGAATTGAATTGAACATCACAGTAGTAAGGGTCATTTTTTGTTTTGTATTCAAGGGCTGCAAGGACACGTGATTTGCAAACGAAGAATTCATAAGACTTTTCAGATGGATTTTGCCTTTTCACAATGAGGATGTCTAAGTCAGAAATCATTCGGGGTAAGTATTTGGCAATAGTGGTGATGTCTTGAGGGAAGCTAATTGTATGGCCACTATATTTGTATTGACCACCACGAGCATGAGTGACTTGTAGAATGGGGTTTACACGTGCAATGAGCATTTCTTCAACTTGTGTTAACTGTTGAAGGACATAGGGTTGTTCACCAGGGTTCATGTTGTTTAGTTCAGAAAAACGATTGGTAGATTTAGATGATGCACAACGAAAACAAGAAAGTCTACCGTGTAAAATCTTTGTTTTCATTCCTGGGTATGCTTCTTTGCATATTGTGCAAACATGCATGCTAGAAAGTTCATCAATCCTTTCTCGAAAGCGACGGTGTTCTTCATTAAGGGGAGGGTTATATTGGATTTGATGAAGGTGAGATGGGTTGGTTTGTATAGTTGGGAGAGCATTTGAGGTGGGAAGGGATGTAGAGGAAGTAGTAGGGTTGTTGCGATTTTTATAAAGTAGTCGCCGCCGTGCATTTATTGTATCCTTTTGCTGTGCATAAAGAAGACGTCGCCGCTCGTGTTTGTCCTCATTTTGGCATATCTAAACAAGTACAAACAATTAGTGTTAATTTTCATAAACAAGTGTTGCATGTTTGGAGAATGTATTACAAGTTTTAGAAATATTTTTTTTTATTTGAACATCAGTGAATGTAGGTAGATTAGGTAGAAGGAAAAACATGCAATTAGGAGTACTATAAAATCATATGTTATTCTGACATCTATTATTGAGAGGAGAGGAGCAAGATAACCAAGATTTTGCTACCTCCTTCTTCTTCTTTTTTTAACAAGTTTGAACGATAGCATGAATAGATTAGCAAGCAAGAGATCAATGTATAGACATGTAAACAACGAACGGGAAAATTATGTAGTAATTATTTACAAATGTTGATATCTATATTATGTAAAATGAAAAGTGGTAAACATACATATTTTGGAATAACTGGAAGAGAGTATTTGCAGCAACAGTGTGCATCACAATAACATGGGTGTAATTTACAACAATATGAAACAATGAGTTGTGCAGAAATGTTTGTTTATGTAAAAACAGTAGTGTTTGAAGAGACCCTAAAAAACTTTTCAAAGGCGGCGAACAACAGGCCGTTTTGAAGTGGACATTGCTTGAATGTCATTGAGGACTTCTTTGCATGCGGAGGCATATTGAATTTCTTCTAAATTTATCAGTATTGGTTGCAAGCGTTGAACACCATTGAAGTAATCTGCTTTAATGGAAAGTGTTAGCAGAAAGAGGTGTCCTGAAATTCGGCCACAAATTTCCTGCAGATCAGTTGGTTCGATAGAAAGAAGGAACAGGTCTTTTGCCGTGATGCCCATGAGCTCGTTTCCTGCATCATTGAAAGCTGTGACATTCTGCAGGTGCCCGGTGTGGTCATGTAGCTCAATTTTAAGTTTGTAACGATAGTCACAATCTGGGAAGTCGCCGTTACATTTTGAACAATGCCAAAGATTGTTAGAATGATCCACAACCTTCTTCATGCATTGTTTGCCATTGAAATCTAATGGACATGCTAGAAAGTAGAAGTCGTCCATGTGAAGAGCAGTTATTGTTGCACGAACTGAAACCCATATTGCTTTATCGGAGGTTTTCATGTAAGGAATTTCATGAAACGTCTTTCGTGGTAGGGCACGTTTCGAAGCAACACCATAGTTTCTACTCAAAGATGGAGAAGAAGAGCTATAACCTGTTTCACGGAACCATGCATGTAGTTGATGAGTTTCTTCAACTTGTGGATTTATGATGAGAGTGCTTGTTGATATCGTCCCTATTGTGGTGCCATTCAGAGACACGACCTCCTTTGATTGCAAGGATTGGTGGGTTGTCTAAAGAGTAGAATTCAGCAAGGTTTTGTCCTATAGAGTCACAATGGTCTCCCCATAATGTTACATCAATGCTAAAACCCGACTTGTCTTTTAATATGAGTGTTCTTCTTAATGTTTCACTTCCGTCCTTTCGTCGAATTGTTGATGCAGGTGAGGTGGAAGTAACAACACCAATGACATCCACATTCGTATTTGGACTTGCACTTTTTATTTCAGCAATAGTCTTGAAGTGAAAGCTCTGGTAAGGAAACGTTGGATCATCTATGGGACATGGATTGATAGTGGAAGCAGCAAACAAGTAAATTTCCCATTTTTTCTTGAGGTGGTTGTAGTTTGGATTTGCTTCTTTAATTGTGCCATTTGAAGCAATGTATAGCTGCTCAACTTGAATTAGACTGTAAAGAGATTCAGCCAATTCAGCAAATGCAGAAAGGTGGATCTCTTCCTTATCACGATTGATAAGATCAAACCCAAAAACTTTTCTTGACCCTCGCACATTGTTGTAAGTATTCAATGATGTTTTTGCATATGCTCTACCTTGGATAGACCAATATTTTCGAGCAGGATTGAGTGCCGTGAATGGAATTGTTGTAGTTGTTGCCGTAATTGGTGGAGTAACTACAGAGGGAAAGGTATCTATTGTTGATGAAGAGCTAACTTGGGATGTACTTGCCTTTTCATGTAGCAGTGTTTGATGAGTCCTTCGTCAATGATGCTGAGCGCATCACAACTTCAAGCTCAACCACTCGGATGGACCTTATGTAAACAAACGAGAAATGAATTAATGAAGATTTTTTTTTTTCTATGTAATGCAGGAAGCGTATAGAAGACAAAAAATAGAAAAGGGAAAATTCAAATGTTGGGCCTTACGAGGAGGTTTGAAGCACCGTGCAAGCTGCTTTTTTAAGCAGAATTATTGAGCCAATTTGAATGTCTTCATATGCAACCTTTTGGTTATATGTTGATGGTAGCAAAGTCTTGTGTTGATGTGTTCCATCAAATAAAGTAATGCAAAAGTGTGAGGATGTTGTTTTTGATGATGTAACAGAACCAATATTGATTATCTGGAGCATTGGTTGAATATCAGTGGAACCATTCAACAGCAGAGGAATGGCATTTGCAGGCAATGCTGGCTCCATAATATTAATAGAGGGATTCTATTCCTGTGATAGTAGTATCTGGAATTCACCAAATCACCACAGCACAAAAGTCATGTAAAGAATAATGTGATGTGAATGAGGGAACTAATATAGCAAGGCTAACTTTCGATGGTGAAACAATAATAAGGGCAGAAGGTTTGAGAGTAAATTGTCAATCACAACACTATTAAAGATGAGATGACCTTGTAGGTGTTGCCAGTTAAGGTTAGCTTAGGTAGAAGTACTAGTGCATCAAAAGATCCATGTGATATTAATTTGGACTCATCTGTTTTTTCAATAGTAACATCTATTGATTCCATCAATTCTGAGAAGATTTCAAACATAAATCTCTTGTAGCCGTGCAAGTGAAATTAGGAATGGAATTCTTCGGCAGGAAGAATAGGGGATTTCATATTAGCCGTTGTTGAATCAAATAAACAAATTGTCGGATGTCCACATAGACACCGTGTGCAATTTAGGAGACTAATTCCTCGAAGATGAAGAATTCGAGTCAGTGGATCTAGGCAGATTCTCCACAGTGAGTGGAGGAAGTCCTAACAACCATATGGATTGACGGTGAGGGCCGGATGTAGTCACAATGACTAGTATATTTTACCAGATAAATTTTAAGGTGATATTCTTTAAGTTTCAAAAACGATAGCACTCGGGTACTTAAAAAGAAAAAACACACTAAAAATGACAATCAACAAACAAAGTGAAAGTACCTTGTCTGATAAACACCAATTACTGGAGATGGAACCCAGTCTCTCAATGAGTAACAGAGAAGGATGGCCAAATGTACGGTTATGGTTACTTTTGAGCTTCGCCCGAACCTTAGATTGAGGGGCCAAGTACTCTCGTGAAGACGAGCACCCTTCCAAAAAATGAAGACAAAGTAGGTCAGTCTGTTTGAGGTACCAGGATAGCCCGTCCCAGTCACCTTAAGTAAGTACCTAGAAGTATTGGCCACTAGAGATACCTCAAATCACAAACATTACCAGGGGGGACATAGTCGTAGACAACACGCTGTGTGGGCAGGATACCTGAGTCCCCGACTTAGTTCCGAAATCCTCGAAGGGACCCCCGTTACATAGAATGCCCAAAGGAGTTGTGAAAGAAGGCGAGCTACCTTCGATTACAATCCAATGTTGTCTCGTATTTCGCTCCATTGTGAGTGGAGTGGTCTTGGTAATATGAGTGCAGAAGGATTTTTCACTCTTTAACGACACTAGTTTGATTTGCAACCTTGGGTAGTTGACTCACTCTCTTATGCCAAGGTCCTAATCTATCTAATGTTGGTTTGCTCTAAAAAAGAGTATCTGATTGATTTTAGTGTAAATTTTAGTGTACTTTCTTATTTGTCTTCGGAGGGGGTGTTGACGCATGAATATGATGAGACTCTCGACTCAATAAACCGTGCAGAACAATGCTGTAAAAAAAATATTTCAATTTCTTATGCAAACAAGTCTTATTCTACACATGTATTATTTCACATATTCATGTATTCATCAGTGCATATAAAGTCATTCAATACTTTGCATAGCCGAAAGTTCCTTTTCTCAATATTCCCTAACAACTATTGAACCAAAACAAAACAGCTTACAACGATTTTGACAAAAGGAGATATACAGTTTAGCAGCTAAATACAGTTTATACAGTTTACCTGAAGAATGCATGGCTCTAAACTTAAGTTCTTTATCCTTCCCATTTTCCATGTTCAAAGGGACGCTCTTATGCATTAATATGCAAAGTAAGGCTAAAAAAACTTTTAATACTTTTCTTTTACAAACCCACTTCTCTATATAAATCTTAAATAACTTTTTATACATTTTCTTTTCTACAAACCCACTTCCCTATATAAATCTTAAATAATTTTTTATAGATGAAAATAGGTACTTATCTCTGAAATCGTTAAAGGAAAAGTGGAAAACCATGATATTATTTATTTAAATTTGAGTTATCTTAATTAAATTACCAAGTGAAAATCCTTTTTTTCTAAAATAAAACTAATTATTACATCATAATATTATAATATTGTAAAAAAATATTAAAAAAAAATTAAGTTGAACGTAATTATTAAAACTGTAATATTGTAATATTTTTTGTTTTTTAATTAATTAAATTTTAATGTATTTATTTTTTTCAAAGAAAGATATTTATTGTTTGATTTTACTAGTTAGTCAGACAAATAATCCTGGACCTCTTTAGCCTACAAATAAGCTGCATCAAACACGAATATTGTGGATACTGGTAATTTGACCAAGTCATATTTACCTAATCTATTCTAAAGTTACAACCCGAATATTGTGAATACTGGTAATTTGACCAAGTCATATTTACCTAATCTATTCTAACATTACAACCCTGGCATGAAAAATTTAATGATACTTTAAAAACTTAAAGGTTTTGAAACATAGGCCTTAAAAAAGTTAGATTAATATAAAGAAATATCATGACAAATTTCATGTAGTATTACTTAAAATGAATGACTTTAAATTGTGATACAATAAAAATAAAAATAAATTACTTCAATTGTGATACAAGGAAAATGAAAACTTGTGTTAAGAAAAATGTCATATGGTATTACTAAAAATGAATGACTTAAATTGTGATACAAGGAAAATGAAAGTGTTTTAATAATTTAAAAAACTTTAAAAATAAAATTAATATCCTCTCTCTTCTCTCTCTCTCTCTCTCTCTCTCTCTCTCTCTATATTATACAATATAATATATATATTATATATAAAGTTTGAAAAAAATTAATAAAATTGATTAAAAATATAGTTGAATTATTTGAAATATTAATTTATATATGAAGTGAATGGATAAAAACTTTATTAAATGAAATCATAATAACTTTTTGAAATATGATTAATTTAAGGTATACAAAAAGAGTTAGTCTATTAAATTTGCTCAAAGTACGGTTTCTAAGTACTGTTTCTCAAGAGGGAAGGATAATAATAAAAGGAATGGATCAATTTATACTAATCAATACATTGGTAATAATAATTATTATTGGTTAACTAATATTTTTGTTACTATGCACTAATGTTTATTTTCCATGGACTAATATTTATTTTCAATGTTATATGGTCTCAACAATATACAATTTTACATATTGCCAATTAATTACATAGCTTGTGAGGAGCTCAATTGGTTCCCTTTCAACAAGGGGCTCAAATCTAACGTCTGCCTGATCAGAGCTTGATGGAACAACTTTGGAGGATTTATGAATAGATAGGTATTTAGCAGGAAACCCATGGACTAAGGAGACTTTCTTGTAGCTCTGGAAAGAATACTAGTATAGCTACAATATCAATATTTTTATGTTGATGGCACATTCCAGAAATATCGGTAATAAAGGAATAAAATAATTTAACCTCTTCCTAATCATCATATTTCAGAAATATTTTCAGATTTTATAATATTTCCAAAACATGCAATTAACATAAAGTTTGATTGTTTTTGAGACAGTATAACACCCAAAAATCTATGCATAATAACAACAAAGTGAGTTAGTTTCGAGACAAAGTATAAAACCGAAAAATCTATACGGAGTAACAACAAAGTAAAATAGAATAACAACACAATGTAAAACATAATAGAATAGGGATTCACAGTAAAACTACACATATAGCTCTTTCATTAAGCTTGCAACTAAAAACTATTGAAAACTTAAAACTCATTCACTGTGGTGAAAAAATAAATTTTACATATTTAAGTACATATTTTTTTGTGCTGTAACATACAATAACAACCAGTAAAATTGTTCACTATAATTTTGTCCTCTGGTATGCATAAATACTCCAGCTATGGAGTACATCCTGGTAACCAGTAAAATTGCTCACAAACATAGTAGTCATTTCACCAATATCTGGATCTCTCCATAAACCACACCAATTGCATGAATAAATGAAAACTACTGAACCACTTATTGTCAGTCATGTTTTTTTGGGAATTATCTGGATCTCTCCATAAACCACACACAAATTAAAAAAAATAAAATTTGATGCATTGCTTTCCATCAGCTTTCTGTACATTTAATCTCTGTTGGATGCAACATAAAAGACAGCGAGTACCTTTCAGTCGATTTAAATAGCAGACCATAAATGCGGGAGGATTGGTTAAGGGCTGCCTTCCACGTCTGGATGCATTCCACCATGACTCTACCTTTGCGTTGGTGTTCTTCAAAGGCTTTAGCGTAATGCCCACTCTCAATGTAACAAAGGTCTTTAGGCTGAACGTCACAAAACACAGGAAATAACTTAATAAAACGAAACCACAGCCACAGGAAAAGGAAATAATTTCTTAAAATATGTTTAGTCATGAAAGGGATATTTGCTTCAACTAAGGTCATAGACGGCCTGTCCGATTTCCCTCCTATAAGAATCTTAAAAACCAGCAAAAGAACTACTAACTCGATACCTAAAATCAATATTGGGACAAGCAATTAGCGTAAACATTAAAACAGACCATTGAGATGTTTTGAGCAAACAATTGTTAGTTTAAATGTACTGTATTAAAAGAAATTTATTGGTGTAGTAAGTACCTGCGCTACGTTTATACCTACAATTCCAACAACGGATCCACTGCTTGGGTCAATGTTCTCTTCCAAACGCCAAGCGGATTCAGCGTAACGCTCAATAAAAAGGGCAATATGAACTGACGCACTTTGAATGGCTTCGAGGATTGCAGGGGATAGAGTATCTCTCGTGTGAAGTTTCCCATGACAATTTGTGAGGTGATGGTAGATGAAGATCGGTGCTTGCCAAAAAGCTGCCAAAAGCCAGGGAAGAAGAACAGCAACAACAACTGTCAAGAAAAAACCAGTGAAAATATCTTTTGAAAATATCTTTCGAGAGTGACAAAAGAATTGGAAAAAGCAGTAATGCAACTCAAAGGGCCAGGTTCAATGCACAGCAGAACTGGAGGTGAAAAGAAGGCAAAGCATATATTTGGAAAAAACAGTGAAATTCAAATCAAAGGTTGAAAATGTCAAACTTGATCAAACGGTTCAACAACTGTAAAAAAAAAAGCAGTGAAATTTCTTTTGAAAATATCTTTCGAGAGTGACAAAAGAATTGGAAAAAGCAGTAATGCAACTCAAAGGGCCAGGTTCAATGCACAACAGAACTGGAGGTGAAAAGAAGGAAAATCATATATTTGGAAAAAGCAGTCAACTTCAAATCAACGGTTGAAACTGTCAAACTTGATCAAACGGTTCAGGTTAAAAGTGTTGACAATTGTTGATGCATAGGAAGGCCTATCAGCCTAATTAGCTAATTACTTTGGCATGTAAAGTAGTTTATATTTGGAGTGTTAGTTGATTTGAGTGAGTGTCACTTTGAGTTAAGTGTTATATTTGATAAAGTTAAGATGAGTAAGTGTTTCCATGTTGAAGTTAGGATCAATGGAATTGCGAGTTAAAAAGTATAAATACTTTATGATGTATTCATTTTAATTAATTTGAGTTTGTGTGATCAATAGAAGAGTAGTATTTTGTATTGTTTATGTGTGTGAAATTTTGTGCCTTTCTTCTTCTGGTTTTTCAACAAATTGGTATTAAAGCAAGGTTCTACAAAGTTGTGGGAGAGTTAAGACAATCAACAATAGTATGTGTGGAGCAGTTAAAGGTGCAGTTGTAATGCACCTTATCATTTGTAGACAAGGCATTATAATGCAGGAGGGCTTATGGTGTTAAAACACTTACATTGAGAAATCAAGGCCACATTCATCAAGTGGGGAACAATATTTTTAAAAGGGACCAAGCCAGAAGCATTTCAACGATAAACATATAAAAACATCATCAAGTGATTTGTAAGTGTGACATTATATGTTTACTAGCATTTGCACCAGAAGGTGCAAAGGGCATGTTGATAGTGATGCAGAGTTTTTCTACCTCTCGAATATATCCAAAAACATTAGAAATAGAGGCAGAAGGATATATAGGCCCTAACAATGAAAATAATAGTGTTTGGAATGGAAGAAGTAAAATTTGGAGTGCTTATCTATACTTGAGAGAAAATAAATCATGTCCTTGCTCACCCTTCAAGCATAAAGCTATAAAATTTGCATCACATTAAGTTTCAAATGGTATGGCACAAGAAATCCACAATAGTGAATAACTTTTAAAGTAATATCTACACTTATTTATGTATGACATTAGTGTTGGATATTGGGAAGCGAACTTAAGTCATTCTTAAGCCTAATAGTAGTTCATTTTGTAAACATTGTGGAAAACCACTTAGCACAAAAAAAAAATCCATTTATAGAACTCCATAAAAATTTCCACCTAATCTCAAGCACACATTTATCCCTTTACATATTTCAAGTTTATAAAGAAAATTATTACAACACAAATTAGCTACTCAGCACCAATTATCTTCTCTCTCTTTTGTGTTTGACGCTATGAGAGTGCAAATATAGGAAAGTTCATACATTTGTACCAAATGATGCCAATGATCAACAAATAGTGAAGAAACAAAATCCTTGATGGCATTAAAAAATATGTAAATGCTGAACAAAGATTTGAAAGCATAATAAAATACAAACTTTGAATATGAATGCAAGTATATTTCACAATTGAGTTTGGAAATTGTTGCCAAATATAATAGAAAATCATATAACTTTTAGTGTAATTTAAGATAATTTTGGAGAAAATACAGTAGGCAGAACACTTCATTTACATAGTATGATAAAAGTTGATTTCAATTACCATACCACTTCCAAATAAACATAATTACGCCGTAAGGTGTTTCCCTCTGAAACCCATCCCCCTCTTTGCCTACCTGTCATCCTTGGACACTGTACGATTAGATGTTAGACGATTACAAAAACTTGAACCGTCGATCAATCTTCGCTCTGAACCGTTCAACGCCCATTTACTTTGAAGCGCAATCAATCTCCTTGGAAGTGTGGGATGCGTGGAAGATTTGCTGGTGCTCTCCGTGGGAACGGGGCATTTCGATCGGGCTTACGATTACGAGAAGGTGAAGAGATGGGGCGCTGGGCAGGGGGCTAAGCCTGTCGTTAAAATCGTCCAAGATGGAATTTCCGACAATGTCGATCACGCCATGAGCATGGCATTCGGGCAAAGCCGGTTCAATTACGTCAGGATTTAGGTAACATGAAAATCGACAGTCATCTCGTGCTATTTTTCATTTATGCCTATTTTTCCATTTACTGAACAAGGCCTTGGTTGTTTATTTTACAGGGGAACGGATTCACGAACAAATGCATTGGCGACACAGACGATCCGAGCGAGGAAAACGTGAAGCTGCTGATGAATTTTGCTGTTGAAGCAGAAAAGCATGGAGTCCCTCCCGTTCGGCGGAAAACGAAAGCTGCCCTTCAGCGATGGAGAGCGACTTGTTTGGTTTGCAGAACAGTTTGTTACGGAGAATCGATTAAGACATTCGAGGTCGATTCCAACTGTAGTAGTGAAGAAAGTGACCCCTCGAAACTCAATAACGGACGTGGCATGCATAACGCCATAGTCATTTCCATCATTTTTGAAAATTACAAATAACATAAAAAAATACAGTAAGGAAGAGAGGGGAATCAGATGCAGCTACCTTCTCTTTCGGTAATGTTTAAGGTGGGCAGCTAAATTTTCTATCGTTACTATATCTAAATCATCACTTTCTGTTGGAATATGTATAGTATCGTACTCTGTTTAGCGATTAAATACTGAAAGTGATCTGGGGTTTGCAGATTGTATATCAATGTGACATGCCCATATGCCCAGCAAGTTTGGAGTGCCAGGAACATCAAGGCTTTTATCATGCTGATCCCCTATTTTGTGTGGGTAGTTCTTCTATTGATATAAGATACAATTATGCAATGACTGAAACGATTGATAATAAAATGCAGGGTCTTAGTGAGATTCAGACAGTTACGATTGATTTGCAAGACAGACCAACATGGTACAAGGAGAAAGTTTATCCTCCGAACAAGGTTGGCTCTTGTTTCTATGTTTATCTAATTTTATTTTTCTTTTAGTTACTCAAGGGCAGTTGGATCCGCTATTTGGGTCATCGTTTGATTTCTATGTAATTAGGGCCTGTAGTGTAAAAACTTTGTTATTAGTTTATCCTCTGAACAAGGTTGTGTGTCTGTGTTTTTTTTTTAAGCCGCCTATGATTTTTCTAAACACATAAAGGACAAAGGGTTTCAGCCATACAATGGATATGATCAAAATTCCAAGAAAAGTGAAGTTACGATATATAAAATCCGATAAAGACAGGCAAGCTCGACTTTCGACTCTACCGATCGTCTTGGACCGATGGTTTCAGCGTGGAAGGTCAATGAGCGCCACTGAAACAGTTTTATAAGTAGTTGTATCGGACAATCAATTTCGACATCTGGATCTGGTATATTGTGAGGTTGCTAGCATAAAACGGTGAGTAATCTTCATTTGAGTTTACATCTCAGAAAATACTAATGGTGGGTCATTGGAACACTGCAAAACCCTCATTAGGTTACAAACAGCTTCAGAAATCCACACTTGGGTTGGGATTACTGAAAAATCCGCACCTGGATATCGGTTAGATTGAATTACATCCATATAGTTTGCAGAGATATTGGAAATTCCTCATTTGAGCAGCACGAGCTTTTTAAATCCCCAATTCGGGTGTAGAGATATAGTAAGATCCCAATTTGGTTTTATCTGAATAGAAGAATCCTAAATCGGGTGTATGTGTGCTGGATTGTTTTACTGTACTGCGTACAATTTATTGATTTAGTAATCTAGTGTGTGTATAATCTCATAAATCCATGTTGAAGTGCAGATATCTTCAAGAATTTACACTTTGGGACCACTGTACTGCTCTAGAGTCTTAAGTAAGTAATAGCTTTTCTTTTTTTATCTGATTTATGATCTATTTTGTTTGTTTTCCTGCTTTTGATTTAATCAGAGCTGCGATTAAGCAGGTGCTTCGTAGCAGTTAAGAGTTTTATAAGGGAAAAATAATATTGTTACGAATTATGATGCCATGTACCAGACATCATGGACCCTGATACTAGGGTTGAATATATATCCCAGAGAACTAAGTCTATCATGAAAAGTAATGGTCTTTTAGATTTCATATCATAGGATCTAAAGTGAAAATCTGCAATGCCCAATGTGATTGATACTTGTTCATAACTCAAACCATATTGTCTGTCAATATATCCGGGAAGGATATATATGGTCATGTCATCCCATTGTAATATTA
Source organism: Pinus taeda (assembly GCA_000404065.3). Taxonomy (NCBI): domain Eukaryota; kingdom Viridiplantae; phylum Streptophyta; class Pinopsida; order Pinales; family Pinaceae; genus Pinus; species Pinus taeda. Next base: position 225,012 of record APFE030439479.1, on the reverse strand, counting down.
TGTAATGAACATGTTCTTTAAATTATCTGCACATTGTCTAAGTTGCGGCACAATGTTGCTCAATCCTACTTTGGTCTGTTAAGATACTATTCGAAATAAACCATTTCCATTATAATTTATACTACTAAACAATCTTCAAGGACACAGAGACTAACTAATAGGCTATTTAGTATTATCATTCACCCTCTCCTCGCTTTTTTTTGAGTGACCTTGATGGATCCTCTGGAGAAAGGTGATTTGGAGAGCATCCTTAGTGCTTACGGTTATTATGAGTGAAATCATAAACAGATAAATTGTGACACTCAAAAATTCTCTGAAGCCACAATGAGAAGATAGGCCTACTGCCTAATCCCGAGCTGTGGCAGAACAAAAATCGTAAAATGTTGAGAATTCTTTTGTTTTTCTTTAAATTTGTAGTATTTGCATAATTGATATCTGAATTAGCGTTAAAAAAATCAGTCTCAGAAAGGGTATGAAAACTGGAATCGGGGAAAATCTAAAAACTCAGCAAAATTTCCCAGTCGTAAGCAATGCATATATATCATATATTTTCAAATAAATTAAAAATCAGGGGAAATGTTGTTTTCAAAGCTTTTCATATCCCTATTTTATTTTTCTTTGTTGAAACTGTATCCATATTTCTTTGTGTTTCATGGTCAGGAACATGTATTGTTGTTTGAAAGAGGTAGGAACTTAGATTTTAACGATGCAGAGTTTTGAAATGTTCCCAACATTTTGAATTGACACTCCACCTCTCATCAAGGGATCATATTGTGGCGGTTGGTCCTCTAATGATGGGTGGAATGTCCACTCGACTTGCTGGGAATGTTTCAAAACTCTGACACTGTTAAAATCCAGTATTTCTGTAAAACTATGAACTGTGAAATCAACATACTCAAAGAATTCATTTTATTATAAGAACTTACTAGGCTTGTGTTAGGAGTAAAATTTAACTCTCGGCTTCTTCCCTTTCCTGGCCTTTGATGAACCTTTTGATACATTATAGATGGATTGCTGGATTATTTAGATTCCTAGGAGGCCATATGGAAATTCATTTTTATTCATTTCTATGTCTAATGTTTACAGTAATTTTTAGCAAGTGTGTAGGATCAACTGAACATCGGACCCTGGATCCAGTAATATACACTCTTGTTTTGACCTTAATTTAGTTTTCCTTTTTTCTTGTGATCTGTAGGTTTCGAAGAACAAGTAAGAGTTTAGAAAATATGGATATAATGCAGATGGACCGGAGAACGTCGACACTACTTGGGGTAGGATTCTGCACAATGTTGACGATGCATTTTACAGTTCAGCTGCTATCCCAACACTTGTTCTATTGGAAGAATTCCAAGGAGCAGAAGACCATTATTATTATCATATTAATGGCTCCCATATATGCCATTGATGCATTTGCTGGCTTAGTAGATATTGAAGGAAGCAAAATCTACTTCATGTTCTTGGATTCAATTAAAGAGTGTTATGAGGGCTTGGTAGGCTCTCTTATCCATAGCACCTCTTGTAAGCCTTGTGTATACACACACACACACAAACAAACCTTTGCCAGAACAGAATAGCTTTTACCCAAGGAAGTAGTTTTCTGTCCTCCATTTGCTTGAATTTCTTTCTCGAATCTTTTGGACTTGGAGCCAGCAATGGCTTTCAGTGAGTTGAATGATGGGACGACTCTTTGCAGCATGGTTGAATTTTATTTTAATTGAATTCACACTGATTTTCTCTTCAATTCATTAACGAAAAGGAGTATTTTAATTGGTTGTGTCAGGTGATTGCGAAATTCTTGGTGTTGATGTATAGCTATTTGAATATTTCCATGAGCCAGAAAATAGTCCCTGATGGGATCAAGGGTAGAGAGATTCACCATTCATTTCCCATGACACTTTTTCAGGTACATTACATTTTGTTGCAGTACATTTTTGTTTTAATACCCAAGATCCTACATCAATAACTAGCAGCAGCCTTGTTGTGTTCCTCAAAACCATGGGTGCAAGAAATGTGAATTGGCATCTTGTTGATTACCATTAACAATCATGTTAAGTAGGAAATACTTTTATTTGGTGTCCATTTTTCCAACAATCTACTGACAAGCTATATTCGCTTTACAGCCTCGCATAGTGCATCTGGATCATCATACATTGAAGCTTCTTAAATATTCGACATGGCAATTTGCTATCATAAGACCAGTTTTGTCAATTTTAATGATAGTTTTCCAATTTCTTGGCCTATATACTGGATGGATCAGTTGGGTTTTCTCAATTATATTGAACATTTCTGTATCCCTGGCCCTTTATTCTCTGGTCGTTTTTTACCATGTCTTTGCCGAGGAGTTGGAACCCCACAAGCCCCTGGCAAAGTTTTTGTGCATCAAAGGAATTGTATTCTTTTGCTTCTGGCAGGTACGTCATGTACCAAAATGTTTTGATACCGTATATTAGACCTGTGAAACAAAAACATAATTGACTGTTATTTTGGAGAAAAGCAAGTATAATAGCATTTCCTTGCCCTGCCTTGCATGTATTCTCTTATTATAGGCTTCTCTTATCCAGGTTTTAGCATTGTAAACCATTAATAATTCTTCCTTTGTTTTTAGGGAGTTGTACTTGACATACTGGCCTCTGCCGGTATTATCCACTCCCACCATTTCTGGCTTGACGTGGAACACATTCAAGAGGATTTGCAAAATGTGCTGATCTGTTTGGAGATGGTGGTATTTTCTGTTATGCAACAATATGCATACCATGTTCACCCATACACCGGAGAAGTTCAGGAGTTGCTTAGAAAAGGAAGGAAGGCAGATTGACAAACTTGACCATAGAAATTATTTAAATATCCTAAAAGATATAAGCTCAATAGTGAAGAACAATTTTCAGGGTTTTTTTTTTAGTTGGCATACATTGCCAATTTTGTCATGTTTTTTCAAAATTTTTAACACATCTGATAGAGATAATAGTTTTGAAGGTTGAACGATCGATCAATGAGTTATATTTATATGTATTGATAGTTCTGTAGTTGATATATTTCTGTTGAATTTACATGTATTCTTTGTTGTTTTGTTTAATTTTTTTCTATATATATTTATTCTGGTCTATCCAGTTATTAATTCATCATACCAAATATTGTCAGACACTGTATTTGTCTTTTCATTTTGCGATGTTCTCTGAAAACTTCAGAAATATCTTGCAATCTAGGTGTGCATAGAAAACTTCTTATCAGCAATGGATATTGGGATGCCCATGCCTACTTAGAAGGTGAGGGAGATGAAAAAACCCAGTAACATTTTGATGTTTATGATTATCACATTCGCCTATAGCTCTATGACACCATCTAAGTACACTGATGAAACCATCTATGCTGGAGAAAAACTTATAATTCCTTGAGAGGGATATGGGAGCTCAGATTATATTTGAAAGTTTGTAGTACAGGTTGTCATGGAATGTGTATGCAGTAATTTGCACAACAGCCTCAAGTCCCCAGTCTTGTTTAGATATAAGAGATCGTCCAGTCCAGTTTGAGTTTTAGATTGTTTATGGTAGGTTATCTATCACAAATTTTAAGGAAATATGTGATAAGCTAGTTGGAAATGTATTTGTTTTGTTTATAATTTGTTACTAAGGGGCATGATGTCATGTTCTAGAGATACCATGTCCATGTCTCTTTACTATTTCGTAAAATGCAAGTTGAATGCTAATCATGCCAGAGTCCAGTGATGCTTTGGAAACTCATGTAGCAAATGGGTGATTGGTGTGCCCTGCATGACAATGCTACCCTGCGTTTATTAATAAGCTTTATCGTTGTATTGAACTCTTGTATTTGGTGCCTCCATAATTATTGAAGTCTTTTATTTGGTGCCTCCAGAATTATTAATTTCCAACCCTTATTGCGATGTGAATGATTAGTATTTGTCATTTAGTATGCATAACAAGCTTTAACTTCTTTTGATAATAAAAAAATGCAGGCTGCATACTGGCATTTTCCTCTCAATTGGACTATTTAATGGTTATTTTCCACAAGTAAATAAACAGTCTTCATTTTAGATGGCATTTTCTCTTTGAAACTGTGCCTCTGGACAACAGCCTGCTAACTTAACTGAACATTCATAAAGCTCTTCCAAATCTTAGTAGTTCACGGCCTATTTTAAATTCTATCAAACTTATTCGAACTAACACAGTATTTACTTAAGCGGGGTCATTTCACACTGCTTAGTATAATAGAATGATCTTTCTTGAAATAGAATAAGTACTTCAAAAAAGTACCTTTGAATTTTACTCATAGTTATTTGACTTTAACCTTAACAGAATCCTCTGCGGAATCCCTATATGTCTTCTGGTACAATGTGTCCCTTGTTTTACCCAAAAAAAAAAAAGCAAAAAGGGCATCCTGGCCTTGCACAGCCGGACATTAGAAACTAAGGAATTGACAACAACCATAAAAGGAGGATTAGAAAGGAGGAGACTCTTCCTGTAGCCTGAAATCTTAAATAATCCCCAAAGTTTTCTTAGTTTTTCATAGAATTAACAAACACTCATATCCTTTATACAATGTAATTGAATTGGAACCTAAAAATTAAAAAACCTCAGGAAAAGATTTGCACAATCTTTCAATTTTTCAGAATTTGGCCATAATTTTAAGGTTGAACAGCGTAACCTTAAACCCTAACCCCAGAAATAAATATCCCACTAAACCCCAAGTAATACATATAAGATCAGACTGCAAGCCAAAGAACTCAGTTTTTGAAATTTTTCACACTGCTGGATTGTTTGAGGAAGAGAAGCCCTTGTAGCCCTTGTACGCGTACCCTGCAATTTTCGAATAATAGAACCCTGGGAAAAACATGATTGTTACCAACAACGCAAACAACATACTTGAACAACAATAAATAACAATCCCACAAAAATAAAATCAGATATAACCCTCAATCTTCAGCAGTAAGACAACACCGATATAAGAGGCCAAAAAATCCAAAAACAGATTTGAGAAATAGAAGAAAATGAAATGCTTTATTTCTGGATAAAAATCATAGACAAACCATGGGTTCTGTCACCGCCGATTTGCTGAGAGAACATGAATAGGCCAATGGCAATGACGATGGTGCCGAGGATTAACAGTGCAACTGCAATATTATGGTTAATTGTCGATAGATGTTTATTTTCAATGGGGAACACAAGCAAGGGAATCTTTGTGATCAACACACACCCACTGAAAATTAGCATCATTAAAACTATTGAAATTCTTTGGTGCAACAGTCCTGCAATAATTCAATTATAAGAATAATATAACAATAATTTTTTTTGATAAGAAATACACACAAGACATAACAATGATTTACTTACAATTGGATTTTGCAAGAATATCTCAAACAATTGTTTTATAATTTAAAACTGAAACTAAGTACACAAAGAAATACAAGGCATAACAATGAATTTTTTTTTTGTTTTTAATAATAAATACACACAAGACATAACAATAATTTATTTGCAATTAGATTTTGAAACAATATCTCAACAATTATTTTATAATTTAAAAATGAAACTAAATACACAATATTTCAACAATTGTTTTATAATTTAAAAATGAAATTAAATACACAAAGAAATGCAAGGCATAACAATGATTTACTTACAATTATATTTTGAAATAATATCTCAGAATTTGATTACTATTTAAAATTGAAACTAGTATTAAAAGAAGTTTAAAAAACTTATTTTTCTTATGAAATGAAAAAGCCTAGATGGTGGAAAGTAACTATGCAACTAAGGAGAGTGTTATGTGTTTTTATATCTAGAAATGCAGAGTGTTATTACACAAAGGCCCGTGCATGAGAAGGTAAGGTAGATGGAAAAGTGATAGAGTACTTTGTGAAGAAGACTATTATGTTGTCGTAAATTATATTTTTATTTTGACATAAACTTTCAAAATGTAGGAAAATAGAGAGAGAGTGTTATGAGTTTATCTCTAGGAATCTAGAGTGTGATGATAGAAGGTCATGTATGTATGAGAAGGTAGATGGAAAGTCCAAGTCATATATGAGTAGGTAGGGTAATTTAGATATATTATTATTCTCCAAGGACCACGGAGCTAACTGAAATCCATTTTTATATGATTTGTGACACAGGCAGAGTTAGTCAATATTACCATACTAGGAGTAATGAACAAGAGATGTATTTGTGTACAATGTTGCCATGGAATATAATCGGCATAGGATTAGTGTTGGTTGGAGGACAATACAGAGCTCCTTCATGAGCCCAAGCATTTGTTTTCACCTCCTTATCAACCACCTGTAGCGTCATAAGGAATATATCCTGGCAGGGATTCAGTTCATCACAATGTGATATGGTTTAAGGTCTTCATATTTCTAGGCAAATACATTAGAATGTTGTTTGAAAAGATTAACATACCTCTCCTTAAAATTTTGTATATCGATATGGATACCCAATTGTTGTTCGCGTGAATTCATTTGTTTAACTTCACCTTCAACTAGGCAATCTTTAAGGTATCTAAACAAGTTCAATGGATATTTATGACTACTTTTATTCCATTTCATAGCCACTTTAACCCCCGAATAGGGTTTTCGGCATGGCTTCCTCAATTCAAACTCATTATCATCGACCCTTGCCTTCAAAAAAGCCCATTCACATTTCAATATTCTTCCACACACTATGCCTTACGACGTTTCCTTTGCAACATTAGGTGCAAATGCTAGTTCTAACATTAGGAGAGAAAATTTATTAATTAATTACTTCTTTTAACTTGAAAAATATTATTATTAAATAATATTCTTTTAACTTAGAATATTGAGAGACGACATGTGATTGTGCCTCAATAAAAAACGAAATAAAATCTTAAACTTAACTTTGAAGAAAACTAAATATAAAAAATTATACTATTTTATCCAACTTTATTTTAAAGTAAAATGGATAATTAATTTTCGTGCAATACTAACGAGCAAATGCTTAAATCGATTGCTATAGTGAGCTCGAAGGGAAGAGCCTAATAAAGGACAAATTAAAATTTTCATTTAAGAAATGTGACCCACCAAAATTTTTAGTGAAGGGTAAATTAGAATTATTATTTAAAAAAACGAAGAAGAAGATAAATTAGATTTCTTAGGGGCAATAGAAGGTAACTTTTAGTTATTATTACTATGAATCTATTCTCTCCCTATTCCGACCATTTCTCCATTATTCACGAGAGATTTGGAAAGAAGATGGCAAACAATTTGGATCCCACAAGCGTTCTTTGGGCTTATTTTGATGGGGTGGTTCAAAATGGTTGTTGTGCATGTGGTGTCTTTATTATTCCAATGGAGGACCAACATATCTAAATTTATTGGCACGGCGGTAACGAGTCAAATAATAAGGCAAAGGCGATGGCGTTGGCTGGTCTCCTTATATTTTGTGACTATCTAAACATCTAGGATTTGCAAATATTTGGTGATTCAAAGGTTATAATCGACCATGTAAAGTCTAAATAACTCCATAAAAAATCACAACCTTTCGGGATGGCTGAGCAGAATAGATTCTATCTAGAAATATCGAAAATCCTATTCTATTAACCATATCGATAGAGCAAATAACAAAAAAGGTGATTCTTTGTAAATAAAAAAAAAAAGCCTTGCTTCACAAAACGAATTCTGGAAGATGAACATATCTGGGGGATGAATTGCACCTTATCCAGGATTTCATTCCGCTGGGTACTTAATCCACTCTCACCTTTTCACTATTCTGGTATGTATCAAGTACCCCATTTTTTTCCTATTATGTTTAGCATTTGGAGTTTTTCCAATCCTGCTTTCTTTATGTTGATCCATATAATGCCTCCATTTTTATCCTGAACATTTTAGAAGAGGCTTTGTAGTTATGGGCTCTGATTTTGATATTTCTCAATATTGGTATGGTTGCCTTATTCGGCTTTACATATAAGGTTATCATAGCAGCCACATGTTATACTATATTCTTTCTCTTATGGATGAATAGTAATCTAGCTTTTTTCGTGCTCAAAAAACTTTTAGTTATTATTAGAAATTAAAGATATGATTAAGCAGCAAAGATAAATTAAAGTTTAGGAATAGTGCCCTCGGGTAAATACTCGACATTGTGGATTGAGATTTGAGTTGATAGATGATTAAATTTAAATTGGTTCAAATTTCATAATTTTAGTAATAAAATAAATTTTATAAAAATAGAATTTTTTAAGTTGTATTAAATTTAAATTAATTATGTTGAGAAATATTTTATAATTCAGTATGGGCGAGATGTTGTTACATAATGTTATATTTAAAATAGTAAAATAACCATTAAAATTAATAAATTAACAAATAATAATAATATAAAAAATTAACATCAACCATATTTATAATATTTCAATTTACATCTTAATCTTATATAACTTTATATACACATATATTATTGATACTACATTATGTTTTAATTCATTCTATCTTCCATTTACATGTAATATTTAAAACAAAAATATATTTATAACACAAAATATTTTATTGACAACCATAGGTAAAATATTTCAATGTCCATATTAAATAACATAATTATATAGATACTTTATATAGAGAAAAGTAAAGTAATTTAAATTGAAATTTTTCTTATATTTTCGCTTTAGTGAAAAAGAATGAGAGAATTCTTATTCCATTAATAGTAGCTTTCTAATTCAATGTAGGAGAGATATTTATAAAATTTTCAATGTTTAATATGGATTTGATATGTAATATTTTAGAAAATATTAATAATAAAAATAATTAAATGTATATATACAAGGAAAAAATGAGGGGGCATATTTAACATTTTAATACAGAGAAAGTGAATTATAAATAAAATATTTCAATGTCAACTACATATATATTATACCAGTTGCCTAGATCCACCAAGGACCTAAAGGGATCAAATCCCTTTTCACTCAAAAAGATGTTTGCATCTCAAGAGATTTGATCCCTATATATACTTGGTAGATCCAAAGTTAAGATGGATCTAGGCTACAAATTGTAAAAAAAATCGCACTTAAGCTTTTTAAATTTAACAATTGATTGAATTTTATAAACCAATATTGCATTAGTTAAATTGTATTTTTGAATAATTTATTATTAATAATATTTTATATTAATAATTGAATAAGTTACACATTTTCGTCTTTTTAAGAACTAACTAAATTATTTTACATTTCATTGAATATTAATGAACTATCTAAGAAATAGAAAAATATTTATCATAATTTTACAATCAAAGCTTTAACCATATTAAACTTTGTAATTTATGAAAATATCTTTGCATTTTTTAAAGTAAGTAGTTTTACAAGCAATTTCATATATAAAAGTTTGATATAAATTCATCAATACATAATCTATAATAAACATTATTACAAAAAAATAAACATTATGACGATAATCATCTATCAAACATAAACATCATCTAAGATACACATTTGAATTCACTACAAACATCTAATTATATATACTTTTAGTAGAACATATAAACATCACTATCTAGCACACAAATCTAATAATCCAACAAACCATCATCATCGTGATCACATCTAATAAAACACAAAGATTGTAATCTAACTGTTGGAAGATAATTCTTCCATGTATTATGTTGGGTTGTGTTATATTCTTTCCACATGGTTAATAGGGGGTTTGAGGGGTACCCGTAACCCCACTTTATGGGGTCCGGGGCAATGCCTTAGAAAATTTTGGTTTTGGACCCTATGTTAGGTTGGGCGGACCCACCTATGGTTTTGTGCATGATTTTTGCACATGTTTTTTGGACGCGATGGTTTTCGGTCCATGGTTTTTGGACGCGATGGTTTTCAGTCCATGGTATTGGATGCTTCGGCATGTATAAATATGTATTGTAACATTGAAAGGAATATAATGAAAAATCAAGCTGGTAGTCCCGGTTTTGGGATCTAGTGGGAAATCTCTGTGTATATGTGTTTTATGTGTTATGCTCTCGCATTTTTATTTTTCCTGTGATTTAGAATTCGTATGCAGGTAATTTCTGTACGGGGTTAAAACCTACATCTCTTATGGAACTAAACTACATGGTAACAGAAAAATAATTTCTTGTGGTAATTCATGCTATTAATAAATTTCAGAACTATATAACTACATACCTTGTGATATTACATATTGACCATGCCACCATTAAATATCTAATGCAATAACCAATCACTATTAGTAGGGTAACTAGATGGTTGTTGTTGCAACAATTTGACATAACCGTCTTAAATAAACTAGGAAAAGATAATGCAATAGCATACTTTCTTTCAAGGCTTACAACTAATAAGAATAAGTTGTCAATTTAAGATTCATTTCCCGATGACAAACTTTTCGCTATATCTATTAACTCAACTTGGTTTGAAAATGTTGTTAACTACTTGGCTACAAGAAAACTATGACCTCATATATCTCCAAAAGAACAACAAAAGATCATCAAGCAAAACTGAATATTTTCATGAATTAACAAATGCCTCTTCTATACAGGTCCATATCTCATTATTTGGTGATGTGTGAAAGAGGAATATATTTATGAAATACGAAGGGCTTGCCATGATTTCTGTTGTGGGGGTAATTTTGTAGATAAGAGGACCAACCATAGAGTACTCCATCAAGGCTACTACTAGTTGGAAATATTTCAGTATGTCAAGTATGAAAAGATATGTGATAGTTGTCAAAATATGGGAAGGCCAATATGATTAGATGAGATGCCACTACAACCAAAAATAGTAATAAAGCCCTTCTATGAATTGGTTGTTGACTTTGTTGGATCTATCAATCCTCCTTCTTGATGTAACTCCTAACCCAGGTTTGAACAAACACTGTCATAAAGTGGATGGAAGCAAAACTACTCTCATCTATAATAGAGAAAACAATAGTATATTTTCTTCATGAGGAAATATTTACTAGATTTAGGATACCATGAAAAATCATCACTAATGGAGGAACACAATTTACTTCAAGGCTTATTGAGAATCTCATGGACACATACAAGATCAAACATTGCATAACCACACCATATAATCCATAGGATAATGTACAAGTACACAAAAAAAACAAGATCCTTGAGGCCATTATAACTAAAATTGTATTCTTTCACCTCAAGGACTAGGCAAAGCAACTTTTTGAAGAACTATGGACCTATCAAAAAACATGGAAAACTACTACTACCTACATTTGAGCTAGTTTATGGAAAGAGAGTTCTTCTACTAATGGAGACAAAAATACAAACCCTAAACACATTAGTACAACTTGGCATGGACTTATCCAAAATATGGCAATAGAGATTTCAGCAAATTAGTGAATTGGATGAACTTCATCAAGCCGTCATACATCAATTGACTATGATCCATTATCAAAGAGATATATGGCATGAAAATTTCATAAAGAAGAAGAGATCCAAAGTTGGAGGCTATGCCTTATTATTTGATTCAAATTTTAAGGATTTCAAAGGAAATTTTAACATTCTATAGCTTGGACCATATTAATTTGACACTATGTATGGTAATGAGGCCATCAAGCTTTCTACCACTAATGAGGATAGATCTCCACTAATGGTGAATGGAAATCAACTTCGTTTATACCATAGATTCCTATCAAAATATGCCTTCTTAAGGAAGACTAATGAAGGATGGCTTGATAGTGATATGGATATTACCTATAGGGGATAAATCCCTACTAGATGATTCATTCCTACATTCATTTCCAAAAAAAGGAAAAATGAAAAAAAATCCACATGTGAAAACCCCTAAAAAGGCACGCTCAGGCACATGGCATGTGAAAATTATTCCGTCTTGCACATGACATGTTAAAAGAAGAAAATTAATAGTAAAAAAAATGAATAAAGTAAATAATTCATGAGTATAAGGGCACTTCATGCTTTCATGGTGGTTATGTTAGGATCCTCATATTAATATGATTTGTAGGTTCCTTGTATGTTTTTTAGTACTAACAAACCATACTCTAGGATCAATCAAGATGTAGAGAAGGGTATAGAATTGTTACCACAACATGGTTTCTCCAACATAATTCTACAACACTATTCAAGGGATAGAACCAACATGATTGTTGTCAAATGGTTGTCACAACATAATTGTTGCAACACCCTTGAAAAAAGTGGACCCAAAACTTGTGTTGCAACATTGTCGAAGCCTATGAAATAACTATGTTGCAACAAATCATCACCAATATTCTAACCAAATTATTATTGAAATAATAGCTTGGAGTAGCAATTGCAACACCAGTATGTATAGTGCTACAACACCCCTGCCTCAAACACTGTAGTTGTTTTGTGGATAATCTAGCATCATGAGGAGGTACAAGACATGAAAACCTGCCACTTCCAACTTTTGAAAGGACAATAGGCCATGGAAAGTATTAAAAGGTATGCATTTCATTTCTCATAATGAATGACATTAATGGACATAATTTCACTTACCTCAATAAGTTTTGATGCATCACTTTCCATAACAATCCACTACTACCATGATCCTATGATGTAATCTACACCATCAACCAATTATTATCCTACCTTACTCAGAAACCATCACCCCCAATAGATTGTTATTCTAACTTATAACTAGTAGATTGTTTGAATGTTGAGTAGGAAGAATGGGAGGTTAATTGAAGTTCCTGGAGCCATGAACACCAAATTGTTGTTGGCTTACAACAACATGTTGGAAATTTTTCAAGTTGTATTATGGATTGGTTATGTCGAGTGATTAGAGGGATATGATGGTGACATTTCTCTAGAATTTGCACTAATTTCTAGCATGACATGTTTGTGTTAAAGGAAATGGTGGCATGGGATAATGAAGATGTATAACCATAGTGTTTAGGCTACCTCAAATTAGAGAATGGTGGTATTTCAAGAGAGAACCAAAGACTAAATTGATGAAGTATTCTCTCGAGCTAGGAGAGGGTTTCATGAAGAAAGGAAGTGGCTTCAATAGGAATACTTTGTCAACACCTTGGGTGTACATATCTCTCTTTGTGTAGTATAGTTCACATGTAAGGGATGATATGGGGTCATTTATTAGCATAATTTTTAGTTGTTGGACCATCCAAGGCGCCAACAGCTACTCAACGTGCCTTTCTTACTCTAGTAGACACTACAGTAAATTACCTCTAATGTTTAGAAATTTAAAAGGCTAAAGGACACGCTTTCCCCATCTTTTCTCAGATCAAGTTACTGTTAGGCATGCGCTTTAGGAGAGAAGGCCACACTTGAGATGAGGTTTTGCTAGCACCAAGACTAGGATACAAAGAAAGAGTAGGAGTAGCTACAACTCCACAAAAAGATGCAAGTGCTCTACAACCCCTAAGGCGGTAGTTGTTGTAACTAGTTGGCAAAATACCTAGCTAGGAAATTAAAACCTCTGGTGGGCAACACTAGTTCCTTTGTCAAAGACTCCAGCCATTTCATCAATGAGATCAAAGATCTAAACCTAGATGCCAATCACATATTAGTCAGTTTTGATGTCAAATCTCTCTATACCAACATTCCCATAGATGAAGCCATAGAAGTGATCCATAAAATCATGAACTCTGACACAACCAAATTAATTGAGGTCTGTCTCAAATCTACCTTCTTTAGTTTTAGAGATGAAATTTATGAATAGACGTGCGGTGTAGCCATGGGATCTCCTCTATCTCATATCATTGCAAGTCTCTTTATGGAGTATTTTGAAACTAGGGCCATTGAATCTGCCCCATTAAAACCCAAACTTTGGAAAAGGTTTGTCGATGACACTTTCATTATTTGGCCGCATGGAAAAGAAAAATTAAACAATTTCCTACAACACCTAAACAGTTTATCTAATTCCATCAAATTTACCATGGAAATAGAGGAAAATGACAACCTTCCTTTTCTTGACATCTTAATCAAAAGGAACAAAGATGGCTCCATATCACACCAGGTATATCGTAAGAAAACCCATACAGAACATTACCTACATGCCAACTCTCACCACCATCCATCCAAAAAAATTGGTGTTCTCAACACTCTAGCAACCAGGGTCATTCATATTTCGGATGAAAATCACTTTGAAGATGAAAAGAACCATCTTATGAATGTATTCACAGAGAATGGATACAAAAAACACCAAGTGATCAAAGCCTTTAAGAATGCAGAGAATCCTAAAAACAAACAACCACTAGATGATCATTTAGGCAAGGTACACCTCCCTTACATATTAGGCACAATAGATAAAATTGTGCACATTTTAAAAAAGAACAAAATTAGAACCACCTTCAGACCCATGAACACCATCAGCAAATGCCTAAAATGGGTCAAAGATCCTGTTGATCCCAAATGCCACAAAGGAGTTTACATGGTTCCGTGTTCCTACGGAAAAAACATACATTGGAGAAACTGGTCGATCTATCCATACTAGAATTCAAGAACATGCCGCCAATATAAAACATAACCGCTCAAAAACTTTAGCTCTGGTTGAACATTCCAGTAAAATCAATCATTACATTTGCATTGAAAACTCTAAGGTGGTAGCCAAATTGATCATTATCACCATAGAAAACTGAGGGAAGCCATAGATATAGGTAGAAACCCTAACAACCTCAATCGAGACGAAGGATGGAAAATAAGTGACAATTGGATTCCTACTTTAACGTCTTAGAACACCCTCTCTCAACTCAACCCTCCCCCCATTATGCTTGACCTCCCTCCCCAACCTTCTCCCTCCACACTTCACACTAGTACTAAACACTTACCCTAATTTCCAATTCTTAAAATTAAAAACATTAATTTACATCTTAAACTAAAAACTAAGAATCTTATATTACTAATAATAACTTCAATATTAATTAGCATTAATACCTTTTAAAACTATAATACCAAGTCATATTAACTTAGATTAGAAGAATTTTATAAGAATTTCAACAAAGAAAAATTGATAGAAAATTAACAGGAATGCAAATAAATTCTAAACAAATAACTAAATTAGTTTTCATCACTAACATTAACATTAATATTCATATCATATATTTAAACATATAAACCATTAGATCATAAATATAATAAAAATCACTAAGATTATAAAAATTCTAGAAACAAGTACTAATATTAAAAAACTAGTACTAATTAACATTAAGATTATTATTAAAATCAAACTAATTAATTTACTCTAAAAGCAAGAACAAAACCAAAATAAAATTAATTATAAAATAAAGTAGAAACAAACATAATATAATTAATTATAAATAAAAAAATAAAAAAAAATTTATTTTTAATAATTATTGGAAAATAAATAAAAATCCCATTACATAATTAAATATTTCTATCTAGCCTCAATAGATTGGAATTAATTACAAATCTTATTATATAATTAAATATTAAAAATATTAATTTACATTTTAACTAATAAACAAAGAATCTTAAATTAAATCATTAAATTAGTTTTCATTACTAATATTGACATTAATATTAATTATCTTAGTATATAATTACATATTTCAATTATATAATTACATATTTTTAATTTTAATTTAAATCATTCTATTTTATTATTAGTATATAATTAAATTAAATCCAAATATTACAAAAACAATTATGACAAGGCCGACTTCCATTCCTTGTGCATCTCTTAACCCTATTTATTCAAGTCCAATGAGATCTGTCCTACACAATTACTGATCTATCTTGATGATAAACCACGGTGGATGGCTCCAAACGTCGATTCAAACAATTATGGATGCGAGAAATCCGGAAGTAAACTATACATGAGACAAAAGTAGTTGTTGATTTATAGCCATGGGAAGAGGAGAGAAAGCAAGGCCATGAAAGTGATCTACAGATGAATGTAACCTGAGCTCCAATGAAAATATTTATGTAAGTGACTAACATACTTGCACCCATAGCTGTGCCCAAGAAAAAAATAAAAACATACGACAAGAAGGAAGAGATAGCAACCCCTATTGCAACATAAGAACAAGTAGAGCTATAAGGAGAGGAAGAAACCGTGCTACAACACAAGAACCATTAGGGGTGGAAATAGAGTAAGAAGTGTTGTTTTTTCAAGTGCAATAGAAATAAGCACTATTAAAATTGTAGCATGAAAATGATTCATTTGAATTGTGCCTTAGTCAAATGGAGAAATTCGATTTTCCACAGATCAGTAAGGTGGTAGTGTTTTTGTGGCAATGGTGTACTAAAAGACACCTCCTTAAAAGTTGTTCCTTGCAAAGGATCATATGTAGAATTGGTGATGTTAGTGAATAGAATAGATAAACAAATCATTGCAAATAGTGAAAATAATGCATACATAAGCATAAAATAAAACATAGAGATAAATACAAAAACAATGCTCAATGGAGAAAACAAGTCAACAAAATAATGAAAAAAATTATTGACTACTGGTAGTAGAGGTTGAATACAATAGATGAATCTTAAGCACTTGAAGAGAATTCTTTGAGCTATGGTGCTAAAAAATCCTCAGCAAGGGGGGTTCTTTTCCTTAATCTCTTTGCAATTTTCTCCTCTCTCTCAAAGAAGTATGAAGACTCTCTATGGTGGACTCTTCTTCTCTCACTAAGATGATGTATTGCTTATAAGCAATATGGCCAACATGCTAGTGCTCTTACTTTCTTTGGCTTCAACAACGGAATGTTGGTTTTCTATGATAGCAATTTGGCCAGCATAATAATGTCTCATATTTTGGTTCTCCCATGGCCTGTTTATATAAAAGAAATTGAATACATCTTCCCTCTCTTTGTTCATGCATGACAATGACTCATGAGTAGGACAAGATGATTCCATTAAGGGCTACATATCTTCAGGGTGACTTAAATTTGGCTATCCTAGATTGAGATCCTGCCAGGGAATTACCTCCAAGTGTGTAAGTGGTCTCGAATTCACTGAGTCATAACTGCTGACGCCCTCAAGGGCACTTCTTGGAAAAATAGACTGAATTTGGTTCCTCCGTGCATAACAGAGGTGAATCACTGTTGAATGAGGTGGTATGGTATGCATGGGTATTCGACTTTGGGTACCTCCCCCGTATCATGGTGTAAGCATTGTTGAATGAGGATCTTAGTGATGAGGGGGTCTTCGACTAAATGAAAGAGTTTCAGCGATCATTAATTACAGTACCACCTTGACATGAAAACTTGTGTTGGTGTCGAATGTCAAGGGGATTAGTGACATCAGTGGGCAATAGAGATTCCCACTATATCTCCCAAGGATATCCCTTCAATGGGGGAGTATCCAAGGTACTACCTCCATCTTGGAATATGAGTGTTGAAGTCGAAAGGAAAGAGGCATCAATCGCATGACATGTTGTGTCAGGGAATCAATATAAGGTGTAAAAAGTATGTAATAGCGTGGGTTAGATAAGGCATGATAATGAGAGCTGATGATATGAAAAGATATGTATAACTCACCCAAGGTCAGAGTTGTTATGCAAATGGTGGCAGTCAAAACATGTTTGCTGATAGGAATGGCCTTGGAATTGGTAGGATTTCCAGGGTGGGTGTAAGTATGTTATGACTAGCGTGAAGATGGTAAATTATTGTGGGTGATGTGTGATCTACGACCAAGGTTGAATAGAAACTACCACCGGGTAAAAGACATGAAAATATGGGTGGGAGTATTTTTCCTAAAAAAATCTTTGTACACTTGCCAAATGAATATGAAGGTGATTTGGATATACAAACATGGAGACAGGTGCCCCATGATAATGGTGACCTGGATGGAGGTGTGGTGCTTTTGCTGAGGGTGGGCGCCCCATTGGTTGTTATCTATGTTGGGTTGGTGAGGAAGATGAAGTGACGCAGATGGTCCATATAATATGGGTGGATGATAGGCCGAATGTAGGAAATGATGGTGCATCCGTCTTGATCTTCCGTAAAATACTAGAGATGGCTCAAGAATGAGGTGTATTGATGATGAATGCAACATAATGAGGCTGATCTTCAAGGCATTTAAGTGGAGTGATTCTCGGGCCTGAGTCAGTGGTCATGTCTCCTGATATTGAATAGGGGTCTATAAACGTGAAGTGAGCCATGAGTGGGAGGGATCTATTGACCAACATGGATGTTTATCATATGCAAGGTGAGGTGGTGATAAGCATGGTTGAGATGATGGAACCTATGGTGCATTTTGGAGAAATGATGTCAGGATATGCAAAGCTTGAGAGGAAGCCTATCATGCTAAGTGGTGAATGATACCTGCTCTGTTATTTTCCTGTCGGGGTGTTGGTCAAGCAGATTGTTTGTGATGTATCTACAATATACATGACCAATATCCCAAGTGAAAGCATCTTTTAAAAACATTTACATAATCTGTGATTGACTGAATGATATGAATCAAGAGAAGGTGCACCTGAAATGATTTTTTGAGCATGCGACAGGTCCAAAAAATGAGATTTGGCAATTATTGGAATGGGGAGTTCCATGGTGAAGATGGTGTGGTATTGATCCTTGTGTCTCTCCCAGTTTGGGAAACAGAGGTCATGAGCTTCTATAATGGGCTCCAAAAAAATGGAAAATAAGGCGATACATATGGTTGAGGGGGCCAAATATCATCTCATTTTCACTATCGAGCTTGAGAGGTAAGAGCAAGTTTTAGGAGCATTTCTTGCCATTGTGGTCAGCTAGAGTACCTAGGATGTGCACGTGGAGAGACAAGTAGGAGCTTGGACCCTACCCTTTGTGATTTTGGTAGTTGTAGGGTAGATAGGTCGTATAGGGGTCCCTTGTATGAACTTTTAAGGGTGTGATTTTAGGGTCACATAGGTGACTCATGTCGATTCACACAATCACCACATGAATCTATGAGGTTTATGTGTGAAGCTGTGCAAAAGCAACTTGTAGACACAGAACTCATGCGTTTGAGTGGCAATAAGCTGTGAAGATATCCATCAGGGGTCACCACGACTTGGTCACTGGACCACACGCGGTCCACGCGTCTGTGTTCAACACATATGCGTGTTCTTTGGCGCTTTGGTTGCCACAGTCTATGGCTTGATAACCACGTTCATGTGCACCTGTTCGAGAAATAGATGCATGTTGCGCACGTCTGTGATGTGCATAAGTGAAAGACTGTTAGAAAAATGGGGGTTTTCTCCTTTTTTATAGATTAGGGAGCTAAATATTGATGATTGATATCCTTGATGGCATGATGATTTGAAGAGAGTGTGACCCTACGTACGAAGGTCACGGGGGACCTGACAACTAGCTAGTCTTTGGCTCAGTGGGGTTGCTGAAGTTTCTTCATAACCCCATACTGAGATCAACATATAGATTCCTGCATTTTTTGATCTACTGCTAGGATGTAGAACGACAGGTCATGGTGTTATGTAGGGCTAATCTATCGATATCGACCCATATAGATGTATACTTCAAGATAGGTTTGCTGCCTCATGAAGAGGCTTTTCCATATCCACTGCCATTTGGGCATGTGGATATAAATCGATGGGCGGAGGATGAGGCTCACTAAGGCCTAACCCTTATGAGGAGGGTTGTATTAGGGTTGTTGCTATTGTGGATCTCATTGAGCGGGTTTCTCTAGAAATTATTGTCAGGTTTCCAGGGTCAACGTCCCCCCACATAGTATCGGGGCCTCAGATAGCGGTCCTCCAGCAGTTGTAGGTGGGCCACTTCTTTGATTGGGCTCAGTTCTTATACAGAGGCATGATGTCCCAGTTGACACAGGTGCAACATGGTGAGCTTCAGAGCTTTTTCTGCACGATTATTCTATGCAACATCATATACGAGAGGGTCGTCATGCTCTGTCCTATTCTAGCAGTGTCAATAGGGCGTATCAGGAACCCTCGTATCTGACAGTGGGCACCTGTGATGCCACAAGATACTGGTGGTGCTACGAGGCATTATTGGAATGCCATCATGGAGGGTTGGTTTAGCTCCAACCCTTAGATAATTTTTGAGTTCCCCTACCATGGCGTGGACTTTCGGGGAGATTTGGACATGGGGCTACCTCTGGGTGATGCTTGGGGACTAACATGTATGAGAGTTTTTTTTTTCCACATTTGTATATTTTTTACATGTATATGTATGCTTTTTATATTATGACGCTAATACCATGTTTTTTTATTTGCAGATGCAGGGCCTCAAGGGCGACCATTGGCCCATTTGGTAGGCCATGATCCGAGATGCATGGGTGTCATTGGGGCGACACCCGTCCCCTAAAGACCTAGAGATGTGAGGTCATCTACTAGGCCTGAGTGGCCGATGTAGTGGCACCGGTTAGAGATTGGTTGACCCTATGGTGAGGGTAGTAGTGTAGCAGTAGTCAGGGACTCAGACCGGTGGTGTGAGCATGCTGACACAACAAAGGTGTGGTTGGTAGGTGTAGAGGCCAAGTTGCAGAGTTACTGATATACCTCGGGCAGAGCAAAGGTCATGACTAGAGGGTTGCCAATCGAGGGTTGGGCGGGGTTGGAGGAGGTCATTTTGGAGATGACGATGTCACCTGAGCGGGTGCATCGACTAGTTTTGCACCTCATAGATATGGTGGTGGCCACGACTGGTCCCATTTTGGCTCCTGGCGGAGAGATTGATCCACGAGAGCACTAGGGAGACCTTTGGGTCTATATTTTGGATGATATTATGTATGCACCAGGTAAAGAACCCATTATGAGGATGCTCCACTGTGTTTTTGTTGAATTATTTAACTTGGTCATGAGTTAGTGGAATATACAACTATTTTTTGTACTCATATATTTTTTGATATGTATATGTGAGATGCTATTTTTTTGGGGCTCTTATGATGTGTCTTATGTGTCTATACTTTTGATGTATGTATGCATTTGTTTGAGATGGATATTATGCTCATGGTTTATGTATATTCATGGTTATATATATGTGATGCATGCCAGTCTAGGATTTCATTAGCTATGCGATCAGTTGTATGATTTTGATCCCTTGGTATATGTGTAAATGTGATATGATCAAAATGTCTAGCTAACCTTTGTGCATGAAGATACTTCCGAAAAAGGTGTGAATCATGAGCCTGAAGGGTCTTGTTCAAATGTGATTAAAACAATTGGGAATCAACAAATACATGCAAGTGACGGATACCTAAGTGGTAGGCATCAGCCAAGATACCAATGATGACATTGGATTCAACCTGATTGTTGGTGGCTGACCCAATACAAAGTCTATTAGATAGACAAGGTGTCTAGTCAGGAGAGTATATCGCTTAGGCTGTGACAATGAGGTTTTGTGACCATCGAGACGCATCATCAACAAATCTGTGATGATAGGCTGGCGGATGATCCATCTGTGACACATGATGAGAGAGTGATTTTTTAGAGTGAATCCATGATGAGGTGATCATCATAAAAATAATTCATGGTGCATACATGTATACTCTAACATTTAATGGGTGAAATTTTTTGAGTTAGAGACCATTGACGAGATTTTTTAGGTAAGTCCAATCGGGCTCTGACAAGATGTATGCCCCCTTGAGGAGGAAATGTTTGATAATGTATAGCCCCATCCATAGGGTTTCTAACTTCCCAGGTACTACCGCTTCTTGGGCAACATCGTAGCAGATGAATAACTCGTCTTCAGTAAATGTATGAGGGGTGATGTTGTGATAAAATGAGGCTTTGACCCTCTTCTTGTGTGATTTGTTATTTTGGAGGGATTCTCATCAAATTTCATTGAAAATCTCCAGCTGTACCAACCTTTGTTCCAAAGTTTTGGTGTCAGTAAGAAGCTCAATGGCAGAGTGTAAGTTAGGGTTCCCACGCTCAATGGGAAGTGTATATTCAACCCCATATACTAGTTGTAAGAGTGTGAACCCTGTAAATGCCATGACTGTTGTGCAGTATGCCCATAGGTATGAGAACACCATATGGTTCCAATTGGTTTGGTGAGTGTTCACCATGCGTTGCAACATGGTTTTGAGAACCCTGCTGACAACTTCTACCCGACCGTTGGACTGAGGGTAGTATGTTGAAGCAAACTAATGAGAGAAACCAAGGTGTTGGGATAACTCTTCAAAGATTTTGCTCTCAAAATGTTTACCATGGTTTGCAACCAACTCCGGGGAAACATTGAACCATGTTATGACATGGCTGAAGAAAAATCGTGTCGTGGTTTATTCGGTGTTAATATATGTGGACATTGATTCTACCCATTTAGTGAAGTAGTCTACAACAACCACAATGTACTTGTGGTTTCAAGATGATGGGGGCTTATAGGTCATGAAGTCGATCCCCCATTTGTAGAAGGGGTCGGCCATGATCACTGGATGTAGGGGAGCGGGGTGCTCGTGCCTTATGAGCGTATCATTGGCTTCATTCACATCTTTTGACTGCTTGTATGCAATCGTGGAAGATGGTCGGCCAAAATTAACTGGGATGGAGTATTTTTTGGGCAGTGGCCATCCCTGAGAGGTGCTCACTGAAAGTCATGCTGTGGCAATCATTTAAAGATTTCTGAAATTGTTGGTGGTTGAGTCATTGCCGTAGGATGGTGTTGATGCCTCGTCAATAGAGGACATCCCCCAAAAGGAGGTATCAGAGGTGCTGGTGGCATATTCACCTTCGATCTTCATGGGTAAGCTGGGGTTTGAAATTTTGAGTCCATAAAAAGAGGAGGAAGTCACCATACCAGGGGTCATCCATTGATACTAAAAATAGATGTTCATCGGGAAGAGCCTCATTGATGGGAGAGTCTTGGGTTTCTGTTGGGAGATATGTGATGAAATCAACAAGGATGAGTGCCTTTTTTTTTCTTGGGAGAATTAAAATTCAGATCAAATTCTTGTGGAATAACAATCCATCAAGCATATTTGTGGTTCATCATACGACGAGTGAGTAGATACCTCACGGGGTTATTAATTGTTATTACGGTAGTGGTTTGAACAGAGTGTACGATGGATAAGGTAGTTTTTTCATCTGGTTCATACTTAAATGCAGGACCAGATAAGTTCTTTCTAACGTAATAAATTGTTTGCTCTTTGTTATTTGGTCTGTCCTGGACTAACACCCTAGTAATGGCTACATCTGATGCTGATGGCTATAGGGTACAATCTTTGTTATGATTGGGTGGGCTAATAAAAGGAGTTTGAGATAATGCATATTTTAAAGCTTCAAATGGTTTTTGAGCTTGATCATCCCAATGGAAGGGAATATCCTGACAAAGGAGGCGTATGAAACCTTGTGCACAAGTATTGTAATCGGGGATAAAGCGTCTTAAGGAATTGGCCTTATCCTGTAAGTTTTGTAACTATTTTAATGTTTTTGGAGGTGGTACCTCCTTAATGGCTTGGACTTTGAGAGGGTCGACTCTAATACCTTTCTGGGAAATTATGAAACCCATTAGTCTTTCGACATTGACATAGAATACACACTTGAGAGGGTTCAAGCATAGGTTATATTGTTGACATCTCTGAAATACTAGGCAAAGATCCTCTAAATGGTTAACATGCTTCTTGGAACATACTGTAAGGTCATACATATATGCAAGGATGAAATGAGCTAGATCACGGAAGATGTGGTTCATGGCTCACTGGAAGGTGGCGCCAACACTTTTAAGACTAAAAGGCATAACTTGGTATGCGAAAGTACCCCAAGGGGTTGTAAATGTTGTTTTGTACTAATCTGTATGGCCAATATAGATTTAGTTGTACATAGAGTACCTGTCCATGAAGGATAGGGCCTTGTTATTGGCGCAAGCATCGATGACTTGATTGATGAATGTCACCGGATAATTTTCATTGGGACAAGCTTTGTTCAAATCCCTAAAATTAGTACAAATGTGGATGGTTCCCTATTTTTTCATGACAGGTATAGGGTTAGAAACCCAAGACATGTAAGCGATAGGATAGACAAACACAACTTTGTGGAGTTTATCGATTTCCTATTTGATTGCTGCTACCTTGGAAGGATGTAATTAATGCTGTTTCTGCCTGACGGGATGGGAATTAGGCCACGTGTCAATATGATTGTTCACAGTGGTGGGACTCGTGCGTGGCATCTTAGAGTAATCCCATGCAAAAATATCCCTGTATTCGTGGAACAAGGATGTGTACCTTATTATTTCTTCTGGAGAGCATGCTGCCTCCAGGGAGATCTCTTCAACTTTTCTAGGTTTGTTTGAAATATTTAGCTTGATGGTAGGTGAAATATTTGGCATGTTCCCTTACTCAAATGCATCAGGTGTTGGGATGGGATTTTTGAACCAATCGACCTTTCTTGGTGGCAGGAAATATTTTGATTCAATGGCGTAGATATCATGCGTTGGTGTGCTAGTGGGTATGAACATTTTTTCAGGTAGAAAAAATGAACGATGGTGCATGGCATCCCAAGGATATTTGGGTTCTGTCATGGCTTCTAGAATATCTTCATCTGAGTGAAAAAATATTATCTAGTGTTGATTTTGGTTGCACCAGGTCTTGAGGTTGGGATTCAGACTTGGTTGTGCTGGTCCACAAGTAAGTATATGATTCGTTGGTTGATGTTGTAGAACCAAGAGAGGTTGACAAAGTGCAGATGGGGTGAATTTTGAACCGTTAGTGGTGTTACCACTGGTGAGTTGGATTTTTTGGTCTTGACACTGAAAAATGATGACCATACAACACAAATCAAGGTTCCTATGGATGAGGAAATGAATCTTATATGGTGTTCTGTGTTGTTAGCATTGGGTGGTGGTAGAATTTCAGTTATGGTGGGTTAATGCCACGTGGGAGGAATTTCTTGCATTCTTGTTGGTGTACAAGTGGGAAAAGTAGCTTCCTCAATAGGAGTTTGATGCTGAATCATAAGCTGTTTAAATTTTTGTAACATGTGGCATGTCTCAGTGATATGAGAGATAATGTTACAAATACTACACACCAGACTAGAACTAACCAAATAGATAGTATGGGTGGCAATACTTCTCATAGTATGAGATGTTGACACCTGGTTGACATCATGAGATGGAACATCTTGGGGTGGTATCCATCTCTGGATCTTAGTATTGGTGTGGGTTTGCCTTAGTGCTGCTCTCGCTGTGCAAAAATGTGGAAGGTACTGACAATTCCTCGTATGATGAAATTGAGAGAAGATGTGACAATAATAACATGTGATTTTCTCTTGATTGGAGAGACAAATTTGTGGAATTTGGAGCAACTTGCGAAAGATTTCATTAAATGTTCTCAATTCGCAACAATGATTTACCAAATGGTTGGGTTTATCACATGGGACACATGTGGTGGGTGATATTTTTTTCCAGACGGCCTTAGATCATTTTTTGCCCGACCTAGATTGATGATGGTGAGGGGAGATGAAATGATGGGGGCCTTGCTTCATTGTTGGCGATCATTTCTCTTCAAACACAAATAATATGTTCAAGGGCCTGTCTTCCTATGGTGGGGGGATAGGTTCTGCGGACTCAGTATTAGAGTCTAGTAAACAAGAGTTTTTGGCCATGAATTGACACACGAAACTCAATGATTCGTGGAACTTGGGAAGGTGGGGGCACCTTTGCATATGATGGTTTCCTACACAAATATTGCATGTATGATGTCTACGCCTAGGTATGCTTCTTTGAGCAACCTGGGAGACCAAATAGTATTGGTTAAATGCTCACAATTCAGCGCATTGGTTCACCAAATGGTTTGGGTCATCACATAGAGCACATGGCAACACAAGAGAGGGGATTGGTTGTTAGGGTTGCCCCCTTGTGCTATGGGCAAGTGTTTGAGAGGGTTCAGAGCATGAAGCTGGTTCCTCTCGAATGTATGAGATGGCTTTGCATCCATTGTCAACTTGGGGTTTGGCTGGTGCTAATGGCTCATTAATATTGGATTGAATGAGTGCGTTTAATGTATTTCGATATCGAGGGACCTTAGGGAAATGATGAGTGTAGTGCCCATATTTTTCACATATAGTGGATGCATGATTAGTGCATAATAATTTATTACGCAATGGCATAGCCTTTTCTCCTTTTGGTGGAGTTGGGGTTACCAGTGTTTTTGAAGCATGCATAAGAGATTTTAACTCAACTAACTCAGGGCATATGTTAGTAGGGTGCCCAATTTCTTCACACAAAGCATAGGGCTCTAGAGCCCTAGAGGAGTTTGAGGTCTCCCCCTTTTTACCCTTTTTTTGGCCTTCTTGCTGGCCCCTACTAGTGTTGGTTCAGGAGATTCGCTAGTTGGGGTGGCTTCCTGAGGTGGAGGTACAATGAGATTACCCATCGAGGTATTTCCTAGATTAGTCGACATGGTTATTGGGACTAGATACTAGACCAGTATCATGAGAGTCAAATTTGGCAATGTGACTGTTGCCATGACTTGGTACAAGACAAAACCAGGCAGAGGGCATAAAAAGGGTGTTTGCATGATGATGTGAGGTAGGAATGTGGAATCGACAGTTGTAGATCTCGTTGTGTCTAGAAATGGTTCCTGAGCTTGGGTGGTGTTTAATGAAATCATCATGCACACTGGTGCTCCTATGGTTGGGAAAATTTCCTTTATCACTGAAGGATCTCCTAGGAATGTACCTAGGAGTGTTTACAACTTAAACTAGCCAAAACTTAGTTCAGTGTAAGTGGTGATAAACTCGTGAGCAGATGATACTAAGGGTAACACACACTCATGTGCAGATAATGTCTTCTTCTCATAATATGTGAGTTGATCTATTGTAATGATTTTTCCATCACGGGGGAACATCATTATCCTATACACAGATGAGGCAACTGCTAACATCTTGTACATGTAACTTCAGCGCAGTAGGATATTGTAATCCAACTGGGCGTCTAGTACTTCAATATTAATTATCATGATTTTTTCGGCCAGCTGAACATGCACGCTAGGGTATAGTCCAATGGGAGCATGAGGGTTCCCTTCGTATGCTCTAAGCGTGATGTCAGAAGGCTTGAGTTTGAGGGATCCCAGTTTCTATGAAACAAATTTTGACATTATACATGTGGATGCCCCTTCGTTGAAAATGCAATGATGGATGTTGATGTTTTGGACAGAGCTTGGAATTTGGAAAGCAATGGATGATCATAGTCATGGGGTAGCTTTATCCAAGTCAAAGACCATTCAGTGAGAATAAGCTAGGTCAATTGTGCCTAGAGCAGAAAGTAAGGTGTTCCTTTGGGTTGGGCATGTTTGTAGGACCTCTAATGTTGACAGAGCTAATGGTGATTGTGCTAAGTCATCGACTATGTTGTAGCTATGAGTAACTTTTGAGTTATGTCCTGCACATTATAAAGGTCCTTTGACCATCTTTAGCATAGGTTCTATAGAAGGTCGAGGAATGGTCAATGACCCTGTAGGTATTTCCATCATTGAGGTGGAAGGGTTGGGCTTTCGGGGAGCTTCATAATTTTTATTTCGCGTTTGCAGGAGGATATCTTCTCCTGTCATAAAAATTTCATGATTATAATTCTTATGGGGGTTACCTCTAGAAGGATGAGAGTGGGATGATTGTTGTTGAGTGTTAATCACTTCTTGATGGGGGAAAGGGTCTTGCATTATTGTAGTTTATTGACCTCCTTGCCCCCTATTGTCCTGTATCCATTTTAACTCAGGGAGTTGAGGACAATGATGGGTATAATGACCTATTCCCCAAAGGTAACACATGAATGATTAGTTCGTAGACTTGTGTTCTTGTTTTGTTTCTGTGGGTTGTTCTTGGTCAATCCATTGTTTTGATTATGGTTAGGGTTTCCCCTTCTTAGTGCCCGTGGGGGTTGTTGATGGTTGTTTCCCCCCTGTTTGAGTTCTCCCTTTGGTTTTCTCTTTATTTTTTTCTTAGCAACATTAGGTGGGTTAGCTGGGTTCAACTACTCCTCCTATTGTTGTTGTGGAGCGAGAGAAGGTTGCACTAGATTATCCCTTGTATTATTTTGTGTTGGTGGGTTATTCCGTTGTTATGCGAGAAAAGGAGAATACTGGTTTCCTTGTCCGTAGTTGGTATATGGATTATGGGAAGAAGACATTATGTTCGTATTCCTATAGGAATAATGGTTTCCATTTGGTGGAAGATATGGCCTCCTTGAGGGTGTTGATATTGGTTAAGCCTACTGACCGTATTCTACATCAGTGTCGGTTGACCTGGGTAGTATCCTGTATGATGCATTTCTGGTGCGTTTTTGCATAACATCAAATGCTTGGCCATTGAACGAGTATCCAGGGTATTGGTAGGTGTTGCTGAGTTTGTTTTGGTTTATGGAACTAATCAATCCATCAGTGGCATTGGATGTGCCTGGTGTCTCTTTATAAATTTGCAAGCTCAAGGCATCTGGAAGCACATGATATATGTATCTAGACTGGGTGTAGATAAGCTTTAACTATTGAGCTTTACTAATGGCTTCTTCCTCATTATTCAAGGATGAATTTGCCACGTCTTCTGAAATTTCTGATGTGAGGGATCTGAGGAACAAGTCGAGAGAACTTTATCTTCAAACGATACTTTACAAAAGCTACGATGTTTCCTCCATTCATGTATATGATCTGATATGTTGGTAGTACGTGTTTGTTTGAAGTGGGTGAGGAGTTCCAGGCCCGAATCATGACGAACCTGGAGCTAGAAAAATGTGAGGAAAGTTGTGGCTAGTGGGCTAAAGTTTCCATGTGACACAGAAGGTCGTTCAAAGTACCATTTCTTTGCAGGCCCAGTAAGGGTGCATTGAAATAATCGTAAGCTAATAGTATCATTTGTGATACTATTAGATGAATACCATAGGTGAAAAGTCATGACATGGTTTCCTAGGTATTCGCCCTATTTACCTTCAAACTTTGGAATGTCCAAAGACAACTTGGTGGGCATAGATGGCCAATAATGGCCATGGGCTACCGGGTCATTGGTTATCTTAATTAAATTCATTAGGTTTAAAGAAGATAAGAATGATATCTGTGAGTTATCCACCATCGCGAAATAATTTTGGATAACTATATGTAAAGAAGTCCTTTGTGGGGAAGTTTCAAGACAAATACCTCGATGGGTGTCTCACGGACTATCCGGAGGAGTAGTGTGTGGGATCCCCAAAGGGGTAGCATGTGGGGACCCTTGTGGGGTGGTGTCAAGTGTGCTTTGATAAGGAGGGGTCTCGAGAAAAGATGCACCAATAAAGGAAGATCTTATAATGGTGGTTGCGTGATGTCCTCTACGCTGAAATGGCAGGAGTCCTGGCACACCTCACGGTAATGGGGGGAGGTTTAAGAAACATCTAGATAGACAGGGAGCCATGGGGTACCCTATGGTGTTGATTAGAGTGTGTTATAATTTTTGTATGATGAGGGAAGGAGATAAATATCAATGTAATAAAACCACAAACATAAAACAAAAGTGAAAAATAAAAATGGTTACTTTCCTTTTCCAATTAATCTACGTGATCAATCAAACAAAGAACGGTTTTCATTTGTTACGTATGATAAAAAATCCTATGAAGACCTAATCATCCTTGCCACTCTCAAAGTAACTTTTCCTTGCAGAGATATCTTCTAATGGACCTTGGGGAAACATCCCGAAAGAAATAACGACACCTTCTAGCAGCCAAAGAATCAACCAAGCTAATGGAAATGAGGCTCAAAATTGCCTGCACCGTCACCTATAGGGAAAGGATGCCCTATATTTTTGCCACTAAAGTACCTTCATCCCACGTGAGGATTCGAGTCTTTAGCTTCTTCGTAGTCAATTACCAGTACCGAGCACTAGATGGGTCAGGTAGCTCCAAAGAGTACCGCATGCACTGGACCTAAGCCGAACCTCCTCTGAATCAAGTCTCTGCCATGCTTGAGCAATATTTTCTGTGGGATGATTGAAGGATTTTAATCTCCCTAAAAAGTCAACAACTATGTTTCAAATATGTAAAATGACCATGGAAGCTTATGGGATGCCTACCCCAAATGGTCCTAACCTGAACTATAATTTTTTTGGTGGCCCTAAGGGGAAACTTAGTTGGTTCAATTTATGGTTTTTTTTAAGGATTCTTACTTCACTTAGGGAGTGATTTTGTAAGAAAAAATAAAATAATTGCCTAAATCTTTAGAAACTGGATGCCTTCTAGTACAAAGCTTATAGAATCTTAGTTAAGTGTGGTAAGATGCAGATATTCAATGATCCTTTACAATATCCTTCTAAATTACACTAAGTGTTGAATGTTCATTGTATTTAAAAATAAATATGATGTGGATATTGGGTCACTTACTCTTTTCCTGTTAAAGTATGTGAGTTTTAACAAGCAAGATGGAAATTCAAATGCTTTAAGAATGTTCTCATATGCAAACCCAGGTTCGTCTAAGAGACAAAATGGAAGCAAAGATTACTTAATTTCTATAATAGCACTTTATCCTAGTCCAAAAAATGAAAAAATGAATGATTTGGTTAGTATTAATATTTGTGGATGATGGGCCACTTACTCCTCTACTAATTAAGCTATGTGATTTGCATAAAAATTTAGCAAAACAAGTTTGAAAAACATATGTGGATTTTGGCCACTTACTTTTCTCCCTAATTAAGCTATGTGTGTATTGCAAATACAACTGAAAAAATACTCTAATTGCGCCATTAATTGAGGTTCATAAAAAAACCAGGCAAACTCAACAGACAATAAAAAATGAAGAGGTGAAGGAAATTCACTAAAGGCTACCAATCACCTGAAAATACAAGGCTCTTTTTGAATTTATGGTTATCGAGTGGGTTTGGTATCAGAGCTTTGGATTCTAAGGTTTTGCTTCTTCAAACACATTAACTTGGCATTTTCGCTATAATTTTTTTTCTATGAGGTTTTCGAAGCTGAAATTGAAACCCCGTGGAGCTTAAATATTGGTGAACTTGATGTATGAATATCAAATCTTGTTCACTATATTTTCGGAGATATGATCAGAGGAAGTTAGGGCTTTTGCAGGCTCCAAAATTCCATCTCAAACAGGTAACCTAGGGAAAATCGTCGTAACTTTCTCTCTGAGCATCAGATTTGAATGTCATAAAAAGTGACTAAAATTACATGGAATTCAGTTTATTGTGAATCATCTTCATGTCCAAAAGTAGAAACAGTGACACATGGCACTCAGTGCAATTTCACTCTATATAACTAGTCTATAATCAGGTCATCATGGGAGATTGGGCATAAATATTTCTTGAAGAATCCAATCTTGGTCTAACTTATGGGGTTGAAAATAAGACTCTTAGGGTTACCATAAGACAAAATTTCAGACCTTGCAGATTCTAAATTACATAGATACAACAATTTCAATATCAAGCTCCTAAAAAGCAAGAAAAATGTGTGTATTTCTTTAAAATTTGCATAAATTTTATCTGAAATGATCCAAAGGGCATAGTTAAACATAAATATAATTGTTTGATTCTGAAATATCTCGAAATAAAAAAAATGGAAACACCTAGTAAGCAACCAAAAATATCTACCATGGTGCATGAAGAAGAGGAAGAAATACAACATGATATATCAAAATTATGCGACCAAGTGCAACAAATTTGTCTCTTACAAAGAGTAACCAAAAATTAAATGGAAGCTAAGATGGATGGTTGGAAGAATGTTTTGAAATCATTCATGGAAGGTTTTAAGGATGGATTAAAAGTAGACATGGAAGGTTTGAAGGATGGATTAAAAGCAGACATGGAATATTTGAAGGAAGGCTTGACAAAGTTGCTACAACAAATTCTTCTTAATGGCAAAAAAGTATTCCATGAAACTCATGATGAGAACAAAAGGAATGTTAATTATGATTTCAGAGACCCTAACTCTGGATTGAAGACTCACCACATTCCAACTATCGATATGAGCAATTTTGATGGCAAGGATCCAATAACATGGATTCTCCAGATGGAGCAATATTTTGATCTACATAATGTGCAACACACACAAAAGGTACGCATTGAATCTTTATTTTAAAAAAAAATTAGTTTGTATGGTATCGATGGATTTGTTCTCATTAACCACTTATCACTTGTTCAATTTTTATGGAGGAAATGATAGCACATTATGAGGACACAATGAGAAACACATTCTTTAGCCAATTGATAAATCTCAAACAAAAGGGTTTAATGGAGAAGCACATTGAGGACTTCCAAAAATTGAATATCAGGGTAATTGATGTACCAAAGGAGAACAAGATTGATGTCTTCATAGGGAATTCAAAGGATACCATCCAGCATGAGGTTCGTCTTTGGGAACCTGATTCATTGGAGAAGGCATTCAGGGTGGAAAGAAAATTTGAAAGCAAAATTATGACAACAAGGAAGTCTACCACTCACAACTATAAAGATGGAAGTGTTGCTTCTCCTAGCATTCCACAACCTACAAGGTTGATGACACAAAATTTGGAGGGAAAAAGATCAAAATGGATTTATTACAGTTGTGATAGAAAATACACGAAAGGTCATAAGTCTGCTAAGAATAAATTATTATACACAGATTGTGAAGAGGAGGAATAAAAAGAACAATAAACATAAAAAGAGGAGGATATGCACCAGGAATCAACCCTAGAGAAAGAAGAAATGAATATGACCATATATTGTAATGCATTGGTAGGAATTAACACTCTTCAAACTCTCAAAATAGAAGGATATATGAAGAAGATAGAGGTAATAGTGTTGATTTCTTCAGGTAGTACTCATAATTTTATTTATTATAAGATAGCCAATGAATTGAATTGCTTCCTATATCCAACACTCGAGTTTAAAGTGATGGTTGCAAATGGAGGAACTATAAATTGCTCTGGAAGGTGCCATAATATCAAGCTAACCATCAGGGAATATGTATTGAACAGTCCAATTCTTTCCATTCCAATGGGTAGTGTTAATGTTGTACTAAGATTCTAATGGTGACAATATTTGGGGATGGTATATTTTAATTTTTAAGAACTTTTCTTGAATTTTTTTTGGGAAGGAAAGGAAGTTGAATTAACAGGTATCATAGGAAAACCCAGAAAGATAATGAACTCTGATGGCATGATAAATATTTTGAGTAAATAAGAACAGGGTGTAATTACACAATTATGCTCACTAGAGGTTTAGACATCGAAATCATCTATTTCTCCAGATCTCCAAAAAGTCCTAGAAAATAATTCCAAGGTATTTGAGACTCCCAAAGTCCTCTCACCTATTCATGATAATGATCATGCTATTCATTTGATTCTAGGAAGTGTTCCTCTAAACATCATACCTTACAAATATCTCGATTCCCAAAAGAGTGAAATTGAACATATGGTTGTAGAAATGATTGTAGAAAAATCTTGTATTTTCACAAGCTCATGTAATCTACTAAAACAAGAGACAAGGATATACTTGTACTCTTTATAGCGGAAGCCCATAAACATTGAGAAAACAATAATCAATAGAGGAAGAGAATAAAATGCACATAACACAATAAATATCCAGGGAAAGCCATAGCTCAAAACCCCACTATCATTTTTGTATTAATCCAAAAAAGTAAGATGAAATTACAATGCTTGTTCTCTCTAGAATAATCCCAACACTCAGCAAATTCAATCTCCAACTCATAACCAAGATCAAGGCCAAATCTTAGCCAATTTACAAGCTCTCAAAGTCTCTATTCCAATGTGTAATTCCTATGAAGAATAGCTTGTATTTAAAGGGAAACAAAGCCTCTAAAAATAGCACAATCCCTCAAGGATCAGTTCTTGATTACATGCACTATTAGTGCAGCTCAGAAAAATCTAAAACAAATAGTACACTATCCCTGCACTCTAGTCTAAACTGGGTCTTTCTCTAATTGACATGCATGAGTTTCTGATGAGTAAATATTTAGTTAATTAGAGTAGCACTGGTGGAATCGTTCATTAGTGTCACCATTGATTGTAAACTCACTATTAGTTCTCTCATTCAGTTTGAGAACTAATTTAACTGAACTGACTCATGAAACTGAGTCTTCTATTTTACAACTCACAATTAACTCACATTAGACTCCTACAAAGTAGGGAGAACATATACATGACTTCCAAAATACTTCCAACTCGAATTTCCTAAGTTAAGTAAGTTTAATAAACTTAATTTAACTATTCTAAGTTGCTCTGAGAATAGAATTCGAATTTAATTCACAATATAATTCAGGGACAAATTAAACTGGAATTTCTTGTTTCCATTTCTCAACAATGATAGAGGGTGGTATAATTCAACCTAGTCAAATTTCTTTCTCTACTCCAGTAGTATTAGCGCACAAGAAGGATGGATCATGGTGTATGTGTCTAGATTATAGGGAGCTCAACAATCTCACTATTAAAGATAAATTTACCATTCCTTTCATTGATGAATTGTTGGATGAATTACATGGAGCAATTTAGTTGGATCTTCATTCAGGATATCATCAAATTATAATAAAGACTGAAGACATTCTGAAAATAACATTCTAAACTCATGAGGCTCATTATGAATTTTTGGTCATGCCTTTTGGCATTCATAATGCACCTTCCACATTTCAGGTTTTGATGAATTCCATTTTCAAACCCTTCCTTAGAAAATTTGTGTTAGTATTTTTTGATGATATACTAATCTACAACAAGTCTTGGAATGATCATGTTCAACATGTTGACAGGGTGCTCAAATTATTGGAGGAGAAATAATTATATGATAAAAACTCCAAATGTTTCTTTGAAGTACAGGAGGTGGAATATTTGGGTCATATTGTATCTCATGAGGGTGTTAAGGTAGACCCTAACAAAATTAATGCCATTAAGGAATGGAAAATCCCTACAGCCATAAAGCATATTCAAGGATTTCTCATGTTGACAGGGTATTATCACAAGTTTGTTAAGGATTTTGGGAGAATCGCAACAAGTCTAACAACATTATTGAAGAATGCTAGGAAAAATACTAAGAAGGACGGGGGGGGGGGGGGGGGCGGTGAATCAGTATCTTAAAACTCACTTAAAATTTTCTTTCTTTATTCAAATTTCTGTATGGGACTATACTGAATTAAACTTGTGTATGTACACGACTATTATGCACAAAACTAATGTATATCCAGTTAACTTACTTTTCAGTTAATTCATCATATTTTTAACTTGAACTATTGTATCAATAATTCAGTATGAATTAACTAAACAATAAACATGTGCAACAAGAATAGAATAGACCATCACACATAAGAAACACGTCAACACAAATGGACACTAGATTTTTTTTTTGGTGGAAGCCCAATGTGGGAGAAAACCATTGTTGTTGTCATCTTTGTCTTCATCTTTTATTATAATGAAAAACTTCGTACAATATTGTACTGGCACAAAATCATACCAACACACAGGAACCCACCTACAGAAAGCTACAACCTTCTCTCATTCTCCAGCATCCACTGGAAGGGAGCTCCAACCCCCTGATCTTGTTTACAGACACCCACGAGAAGGGAGATCCTACCCCCTGATATGATTTACCAGCTACCATTGGAAGGAAGTTTTGACTCCCTTACTAAAGGCTCTAACCCTCAGTACTTCTGTGGACCATGTTTCATAATTTTCATTATGGATCCACCTAATTCAAGCCATTAAAACCTATAGGCCACTTTTGATCAAATTTTTAGACTGGATACACTATCATCATTTAAGCTTAATATCAAATAATAAATCTAAAACCAATCGTCATATCAAAACACTTAATCATTGTACCAACTGAGACTCAAATAAATCTCAAACAACCAAAGGAGTTAGATCACTGTGACCCCATTCCCAAGAATATGAATCCACATATTGTTCATCACATAAACCAGATTTTGTCACTACAAACCCTAATCAATCATATATCAAAATGTATACGCTATTGTTCTTAAGCATATCCATGTATATACACACTTTCCACGAAGCATACCCGCATATAGATCTCAAAACAATGAATCATGAAATTGAATAATTGTACTGAAATACTCACTAAATCACTTACAGAACCAATCAAAGATCTTTGAACCACATACAAATAGAAACATCATTACTATTCAACAAATCATTCCACAAATCATTCAACCTCAACCATCACTACTAATCCCAGATCATCATTAAAGACTTCATTGATAGACAAAAACAAACACAAAAAGACTGATCTAGCTGATCAAGCATCATAGTTAGCAAAACCTTAGCATATGTATGTGATCTTTACAAGACACTTCTGTGTATGTACACACCTTTTAATAAGCATATCTACGTATAAATAGGTCCATACTGTAGAACCGATACGTAACTACCGAGAAGCAGATCCGCGTATGTACGTGATCTTTTTGAAGAAACCTGCATATATATATATATATAATATATATATATATATATATGTTGTGCAGTGAAGGTATGATTCAATAGTTTTTTTTTTTTTTTTTTTTTTTTTTTTTTTTTTTTCGGAGAAAAAAGCGAAACTTTTTATTAAGAAAATAAAAAGTTTACATTCTGTAAATACACTTTGAGCAGACCTGAGAGTTCTCATGTTTGCTGATTTGGTCTTCTTGACTGTAAAACGAAAACAAAAATCTCAGTCCATATGACTGATTGTGGACGATGAAAATGTCCTGATACTGCTATATAGAAAACTGTCTAGACTTCCTCCCTTCAAGAGGCTTAAATACATATTATGAGGAGCGAAAATGGGGTCTCCTTCAGAGAAGGAAAAACGACCCCTTACATGACTATTTAAAAACAAACTTTTTTTAAAAAACAGACTGTCATGAGCAACAAAGTTTTAATTCTTCAGATTTGTAGAGCAACAGATGATTTATGCCCATGAAGCTGCAACCAAAAAGAAAATCCAAACCGCGATCACTGTGGAGGAGCAAAGGGGGCCTGATATGAAGTGGATGACTACCCCTGTCTGAGTTCTACTATTGACCAGCTGCCCATATCTTGTTGTAAGCCAGCCTTAGAAAGCTGATCTGCTTCCTCGTTTTTGTCCCTGTAAATGTGGCAGATGGTAACGCTGTTAAAAGATGACTTTAAAAACAAAATTTCTTCTAAAAGAGTCTTCAGAATCTGATTTTGACATGAAGCATTCCCGTTAACCCATTTTATAACATTCAGAGAGTCTCCGAAGATTTGAATGGTTAGAATGTTTCTTTGAAGTAACCAGCAAAAGAGGAGGCGCAAAGCAGACAACTCAGCATAATTGTTTGTACCAGGTCCTAGCCCTACAGAGGCTTTTAAGGAGTGGTCAGGATTTATATGAATGCACAGACCAGCACCAGCCTTGTTATTCTGGGATGCTCCGTCAAAATAAGCCCAAGGGATGCCCTCCTGAATAGTAACAGGCTTGTCACAGTTTTGTGGATTTTTAGTTTCAGGGGGCGGGATGGCAGAGTAAATGGCTGCACAATTTATGGCAATGGCAGATGTGGGAGTGTCCTTGTCTTGAAACACGCTTTTGTTCCTCGCAAGCCAAACTCCCCAAAAGAATATAAGGGGAAGATTTCTCATGTTTCCCTCCGGATAGTTTTGCCACCATTTCCTCCAGGCTTCTTCCAAAGGGACTAACCCCCACTGTGCCTTTACATTGAGCAGACAGGATAACTCCTCCCATATCTTTAAAGAGACTGCACAAGAAGTAAAGAGGTGGCTTATTGATTCCCCTTCTAATTTGCATAATGGGCACCTCCCTGGCCCAACTAAATATCTAGCTTGTAAGATGTCCCAGGTTGGGACTTTTCTTTTTAGCATGCACCATAGGAAGATCCGGGCCTTTGCTGGGCATTTTAACTTCCATATGTTTTTCGACCACCACTCTGGTATTCCCCAGCCTTTCTTTTTCATTAAGAAGGTGTAACCATCTTTGGGGAGTATTCGCCTGTTTTCCCCTGTGCCCAAATCAACAGATCAGGTTCGTTTTTAAGCCTGACATTTGAACGATGGATTTATTTGATGAAAGAAACCCATTCGTTCTTCCATCTGATGTTTATTCCGAGTTCTTCAGCATTTTTCCAAGCTTGACCCCATATGGTAGAGTGGCCTACTTTCTCCACCTGGTTTAGAGTGAAAATTCCTTTACTATCGAGATGTCTGAGAAAGCCAGGAGACAAAGCAAAAGCTTCATTACAACCTACCCAGGGATCCCTGCCAATTCTAATATGACTTCCATCTCCCACTTTCCATGCCAAACCTTTTTCAATCACAGAGAAAGCCTCCACCGTAGCCTTCCAGATGACTGAGGTATTCTTCTTTTTCTTTTCCTGGCTCCGAATCCAATCTTCCAAAGGAATTGGATCTATATATTTTCTTTTGACCACCCTTGTCCAAAGATTCTCCATCGATATTAGTCTCCACCCTGATTTAGCTGCCAGGGAAAGACTGAACTCAGGGAGCCTCTTAATTCCCCATCCTCCCCATTCTTTAGGCCTGGCCAGCTTTTCCCATGTCACCCAGGGAAGAACGGAATTTTCTTTTGATCCTGCCCATAAAAATCTACAGCACAACCTTCTGATTTTCTCCATTACTCCTTTGGGAATCCAGGTTAATGCTGCCCAATATACAGGAATGGCTAACAAGACAGATTTAATGAGGGTCAATCTGCCGGCTCTGGAGAGCCATTTGAAACTCCAATGAGAAATTCTGGCTTCTAGCTTTGCAATGAGCCAATTCCAGTCCTCTTTCTTATATGCTGCCGGCTTTAGCCAGAAACCCAAATATTTGAAGGGGAGTCCAGTGGCTGAAGGTGGAAGGGAAAAAGATTGGTCATCATGGATCTTTCTCTTCTGTCAAAATCTGCCACACTAACTTGAGATTTTCTAGAGTTTATCTGCATTCCAGTAGCTTTCAGGAAGAGATCAAAAATGCATTTAAACTCCTTCAATACATTATATGATTCAATAGTTACATATATATATATATATATATATATATATATATATATATAACTATTGAATCATACCTTCATTGCACAACATAACATCATTCAAACCCCTAGACCTCGACATATACTGTAAAACACACATATCATAACATCATCATCACAGATCTATCAACCCATAAGAAGATTATTCAATGTGTTGTCATTTAAGACCTATCTAATCCATCATGACATTCTCGGATGCACACTTATTTTAGATGAAACAATTCATCAATAAACCAAATCATTCACACTTAGCACTTTGATCTCCATCTCCTTATCTAGCTTAGGCCTTAGCCAACACCTTAGGTCAATTTTGTAGTTATGTCGATGGTATTATTTTGCGGGATCAAATATTTGTTGTTGCGCTTATTACTATGGGCGAATACCATGGTAAAGACCCCTGGTATTGAGAATACTATGGTGTGGAAACTACACGTGACTTTTCTTCGCCAAACTTATGTATACACAACTTTTCTTCACAAAAACTATGTATAAGTGACTTTGCTTCAAAAAACCTATGTATGTATGTGGCTTTGCTTCATAGAACCCACATATACTTCTTCAAACTTCATCTTTATCATTTCATTGTCTTTGAATTGATATTCCTTTGTCCAATCTTTTTGTCACATCTGTACTTGCCTGAATACTCATCCTGCTACCATCATGTTGGCATCTTTATTAAGTAGGTTTCCATTAAGGACAACACATTTGTAATAATTCCAATAATTTCCCCCTGTGGACTTGATGGAAACCACTTTGGTGTTTGGTCACCATCACCTGTAGATATCTGTAAACACATTTGTAAATATACCAATTTTCTCTCCCAAGTCACCAAGCATTCCCCAAACACCAAGCTTCTCTCCCCCTTTGAAATCAAGGGAAAAGGGTTGATCAACTCTGAATGAAGGCTTATCTCCCTTTGTTGACATGAGCGTTGTAGATCTAATTTGTTGATAACTCTAAATACTGACCATGCTCCTCCTGATCACATGCTGAATTTTCTTAAGATATACAAAGAAGAACATGACTCTATGACTCAACCAGACATGACCATTCCTATCACCAATGACTCATGCTTGCATTTATGAACCAACATATTGGGGTAGATATCTGACCCAACATTACATCACATGCCCAAAATGATGGGTTTTCATGAATTGACCACAATAGTCCATACACGACTGAATTTTACAATGATTTATAACATAGGTCTTTACATGACCTTTACATCAAGAGAGATATATGGCATTTATAACCACGTCCAAAGACCTCAATAATACCATTATAGTCATCAACAATCATCATACGTTGTTAACTTTAGGTATGTTCTATGCTAGAGCAATTTATTTAAATTTTCATAGTTAGCAATCACATCAGCATTAAGATAAACTGCAGATTGAACATAAATATAAATCGCTGAAGACAAGCCAAGACAAGAGGACACAAGATGTGGCGCTAGCTAGGGACAAACCCCACAATGTAGGGAAAAACTTGATCAATTCTTCTTTTATGTTCTTCAAATTTCAGCAGAGAAAGAGAGAGAGAGAGATAGTACATTTACAATAGAAGTCAACACTTTGACTTATCTAGATCTAGTATAGATCATTTCGTATAATGATGAGATCAGTTGAAGACATTCTTCTTCAACTGATTCTCCAAGGTGTCTCCTTCACCTATCATTGTGTTGCATCTGGTTCTCATGCTGTACCATTGCATACTACACTAATCATGATTATCATCATGCTGCCCATGTCCATGATCTTATCCATCATCATGCTGCCCTTTATGTCCATGATCTGTACCATACACGCTGTGCCTCTCCAAGACCAAGATATCAATCCTCCTTTCTGTTGCTGCTAGGGTCATCCTCATTACAACACCATTGAAGCTATTACATCATCACTGAGATCCTCACTGTTGCTTCTATATGTACAGGGACTATTGAGAGATAAGTCCACTAAGACTGTGTTCCTTCTTATGTCAGGATTGTCTCTAAGATCATGATACCCATCTCTCGACAACAAGTTATAGCTCTCACTGAGGTTTCATATTACTGTACTTCTATTTAACCACAAGTGCTTGAGCCATTGTACTTATCACCGAGATTGTTATCACTGTGGTGACACTATCCACTGCTCCATGAGTTTGTGGCTACACCTTAAACCCAAACTAGGTGTAGTCAAACCCTACTACGGCTCCTTTCTTTGTGATTGTGGCTCCTATGGGTTCCCTCTTTATGATTGTGGCTCAGTGAGGTTCACTGTGGCTCCTCCCTTTACTGACTGCGGCTAACTGCGGCTCCTTAATACAACTTCATGCCTTGATTGTGGTTCCCCTTTATGATAGCTTATAAGTGCCTCATGAACAGTGTTCCATGACAACGTTGATCTGCATGTAGCTATCACCATGACTTGCGTTCCATGAGAAACATATATATCTCTACATGAACAACGTATGACCAGTGTGTAAATATCTTCTATATTATTGTGTACATCTATGTTGCCATCACTTACGGATATATATATCTTGCTGTGTTGTTTGCCTGTGTATATAAATATATTGCTTCATTGTATCATAGCCTGTGTATATATGAACATTGTATCTATTGACCACGGAAATCGTGAACATTGAATGTGGACATCGTGAACATTGACTACGTGAATATCTCCCATGACTGGATGAAACCAACGTATAACATCCACAGTGTATCCACCATGAACAACATATATTATGAGCAGTGTATATCTTATAAGGTCTCCAAGACTGCGTTGGATTAGGGCATCATTAAACTAGGCCAACATTTTCTTTTTGTGACTCTCCTTCCAAAAACCCAATACGTGGAGAGGATATCACATCAAGAATGTGTTACAAATGACATCAAAACTCTTCTATTTATACCAAAAACGTATAGGTTGAATAGACATGACGTTTTGGCTTCTTGAGCCTACATAAGTTGCTAGTCGGCTTGATAATAATTCCATAATCAAAATAAATTCATATCTCCATAAATACTTATCAGAATCGGATGATCTTTAGATCAATCCTACACCTCTCGACGAGAGGGATCCAATAAAAATATCAGCGGCCATAAATAAGCTGACCCACATGGATTTTGTCCCTAGTTGCCAATTTTAACACTCCCTCTCAACTAGGGAGAACTCCATCCGCTGATCCATATGTCCAACAATACTATCTTTGCCATTAGTGCCCTGCACTGCCCTACTCAACTCTGCTCAACTCTACCCAGCTCTGCTCAGCTTTACTAGCTTTGCTGGCTCTGCTTCGCTCTGCTCAACTCTGCTCAGCTCTGTTAGCTCCGCTCTGCTATGTTGGTTCTGCTGGATCTTCTCTGCTCTGCTCAACTTAGCTCTGCTGAACCATGAAGAAGAAGAATTGATCGAGAATGTCTCATACCATTCTCCACTGACTCGAAGTCAGTCTCAGAGTGCATACCACTGGTCCTAGACCAGTCTTAACCGACCCAAAG
Organism: Pinus taeda; assembly: GCA_000404065.3. Taxonomy (NCBI): domain Eukaryota; kingdom Viridiplantae; phylum Streptophyta; class Pinopsida; order Pinales; family Pinaceae; genus Pinus; species Pinus taeda. Next base: position 182,759 of record APFE030439479.1, on the reverse strand, counting down.
TCAACGTCATAGTGGGTACCACTCCTACTACTAGTCCTAGACCAGTATCATCAGTCTTAGAGAGTGTACCACTAGTCCCAGACCAGTCTCAACTGACTCGAAGTCAGTGTCATAGTATGTACCACTCTTACTGGTCCCAGACCAGTCCTGCACTAACTCGAGGTCAGTCTCAGAGTATGTACCACTAGTCTCAGACTAGTCTTAACCAACCCGAAGTCAGTGTCATAGTAGGTACAACTCCTACCACTGGTCCCAGACCAATATCATTGATCCCATATCAATGAAGGTCATCCTAGTGTAGGGAGTACAGTAGATACAACGATGCATCCATCGGTACTACTATGGTCCCTAACTTCATTTCCCTGCTCATTGATCAGACAAGAGGTACTTCCCATGAGTCCCTGACTGCATGGGTAGGATGCCTCGACAGGAGAACTTAATCAATCCCGTCCTCACAGTAGAACTAATCATCTTGCTACAATTTGTCATGGAGAACACATCATCCAGACCTCACAGGAGAACTAATCATCCTACTACACAAGAGAGCGAATCATCTTGTCCATAGGAGAGCGAATCATCCTGTCCACAAGAGAGAGAATCATCCTGTCCCACAAGAAAGCAAATCATCTTGTCTCACAACAGAGCGAATCATCTTGTCCACAGGAAAGCGAATCATCTTGTCCATAGGAGAGTGAATCATCCTATCCCACAAGAGAGTGAATCATCTTGTCCACATATGCACAACCAGGGGAGGGTGAGTCACCCTATGGTCGTATGTTGCTCCAGTAAGAACCGCAAGCCCCCCAAAGCTCCCAGAGCTCAATGTATGAAACATGCATGACCCTTTTACAAGGGTCTCTTGACAACTCCAATTCGTTTGGGAAAATCACAGATTTGATCTTTCCCTAGGGCTTTGTCAAAATGTCAGCGACCTGTACATCAATCTCAATGTGATGGAGCACATCCCAGTTAAGGCAACATCTGATGTTTATTTGCTGGAGCAATCATCGAATTCAGGATTCCTCTATAATCGAATCCCACCTCTGGCTGTCACAGAGAATCACAGTGGTATTCATCATGTGTAGAAATAGCTCACTGAAGAGCTTCCATAACTAGACTGCCTCTCAGGTAGCCATGCTAGCAGCAATATACTCTGCCTCGACGGTACTCAAAGCCACCGGCTTCTACTTCCTGCTCAACCAGGATATCAAAGCAGAATCCAAAGAGGACCAACAATGAGAAGTGCTCTAGTGATCCTCCACACTGCCTGCCCAGTCAACATTCGAATAATCATGTAGTTTCATATTTTTGGCAGTGTATCTAAATCCATGAGAGATTGTGCCCCGAAGACATCTTAGAAGATTCTTGGCACCAATCGAGTGAGGCTCAACCAAATATGAGCTCACCATGCTAACTGCAAAACATATGTCTGGACGGAAGTTCACCAAAAACTTTCCTAAATCTGGTACGACATCACTGCCGTATAACTTCGGAAAGTTAAGATCCTCGAGGTAGTCACAAGCTTGCAGTTTATCTTTCCACATTCGGAATCCAACTCTCTCTGTCTTCTATGAATGAGAGGGTCTACACCTATCAGACATAGGTGTTGGTATGAGAGGTTTTTCATTCACAACCTTCGAATGGTTTGGATTGATTTTACTCCCAGTGAATCTCAGCTTCATTAGACAACTGTTGATCCTCTCATACTATGCCCGGGGTGTTTTGCTTCAAGCCATAGAGGGCTTTCTACCACTTGCATACATGAGATTCCTACCCATGAATCTCAAACTCCTCAGGTTGTTCCAAACCTATGGACTTGTGGTATGAGGGGAATGGTCCCCTTATAAGATTTTCCTTCGGTACATCTTAGACATGTACCTTCATGCTCTTTTTGAATTCAGGCATTCCCTATCACCATCTGAATCATAGACCTCTAGTGCTCTCTATCAGTGGACATGGTCCCCTAGTGGACTTCTTTCCTTGATACAACCCTGAACTTAAAAACATCTTTGAAAAATCTATTTTCAAACACGTACCTTTCCATCGATGAGTTCCATCCTTAAACCTTTGACTTCTGTTTCCAAGATGGACACCAGGTTCTTCTTGTGATTAGCTACATAAAAGAGATTCTGGGGTTCCTTGCTTTCTTTGAAGAGTCGGCCGTGTCCTTGATGACCTGCATCTCTGCCATTTGGACACTTCGCATAAGGGCCGAACTTAAAACCAAGACACCTACTTTTCCTTCCACCCTTAGATCCAAACTTCCTAATGAAGTGATGCCGCAGTGCCATTCTGATAATATTCTCTGCTTCCACTTCACCCTTAGATTTGATCCTTTTGTCTTGTCCCAACTATCTCTGGTGATTGCTCTTTCACTCTTGCTTGGGCATTGTCTTCACCTCAGCTTTGATCCCATGTTAACTTTAGGTATGTTCTATGCTAGAGCAATTTATTTAAATTGTCACAGTTAGCAATCACATCAACATTAAGATAAAATGCAGATAGAACATAAATATAAATCGCAGAAGACAAGCCAAGACAAGAGGACACAAGATGTGGTGCTAACCAGGGACAAACCCCACAATGTGGGGAAACCGTTGATCAATTCTTCTTTTATGTTCTTCAAAGTTTAGCAGAGAAAGAGAGAGAGAGATAGTACATTTACAACAGAAGTCAACATTTTGACATATCTAGATCTAGTATAGATCATTTTGTATAACAATGAGATCAGTTGAAGACATTTTGCTTCAATTGATTCTCCAAGGTGACTCCTTCACCTATCATCGTGCTGCATCTGGTTTTCATGCTGTACCACTGGATACTGCACCACGTTGCACTAATCATGATTATCATCACGCTTCCCATGTCCATGATCTTATCCATCATCATGCTGCCCTTTATGTCCATGATCTATACCATACACGCTATGCCTCTCCAAGACCAAGATATCAATCCTCCTTTTTGTTGTTGCTGGGTTCATCCTCATTGCAGCACCATTGAAGCTATTACATCATCACTGAGATCCTCACCGTTGCTTCTATATGTACATGGACTATTGAAAGATAAGTCCACTAAGACCGTGTTCCTTCTTACGTTGGGATTGTCTCTAGGATCATGATACCCATCGAGAGACAACAAGTTACAGTTCTCACTAAGGTTTCATATTAATGTACTTCTATTTAACCACAAGTGCTTGAGCCATTGTACTTATCACCGAGACTGTTATCACTATGGTGACACCATCCACTATTCCATGAGTTTGTGATTGCACCTTAAACCCAAACTAGGTGTAGTCAAACCCTATTGCGGCTCCTTTCTTTGTGACCGTGGCTCCTGCAGGTTCCCTCTTTATGACTGCAACTCAGTGCGGTTCACTGTGGCTCCTCCCTTCACTGACTGTAGCTAACTGTGGCTCCTTAATACAACTTCATGCCTTGATTGCGTCTCCCCTTTATGACAACTTATAAGTGCGTCATGAACAACGTTCCATGACAGCGTTGAACTACGTGTAACTATCACCAACGTATATATATCTGCATGAACAACGTATGACCAGTGTGTAGATATCTTCTCTATTGCTGTGTATATATATGTTGCCATTGCCTACATCTATATATATATATATATATATATATATATCTTGCTGCGTTGTTTTCCTGCATATATAAATATATTACTGCGTTGTATCATAGCCTGCGTATATATGAACAACGTATCTATTGACCACAGAAATCGTGAACATTAACTGCAGACATCGTGAACATTGACTGCGTGAATATCTCCCATGACTGCATGAAACCAATGTATAACATCCACAGTGTATCCACCATGAACAACATATATTATGAGCAACGTATATCATATAAGGTCTCCAAGACTGCGTTGGATTAGGGCATCATTAAACTAGGCCAACGTTTTCTTTTTGTGACTCTCCTTCCAAAAACCTAAGATGTGGAGAGGAGATCACATCAAGAATGTGTTACAAATGACATCAAAACTCTTCTATTTATACCAAAAACGTATAGGTTGAATAGACATGACGTTTGGGCTTCTTGAGCCTACATAAGTTGTTGGTCAGCTTGATAATAATTCCATAATCAAAATAAATTCATATCTCCATAAATACTTATTGGAATTGGATGATCTTTAGATCAATCCTACACCTCTCGACGAGAGGGATCCAATAAAAATATCAGTTGCCATAAATAATCTAACCCACATGGAGTTTATCCCTAGTTTCCAATTTTAACATACGTCATATAGGATATGCACCATAAGCATATGTCAGCAACACCATGAACAACAATATGCACATTAATTTGCAAGATAAGACAATGTAGCTTTCATATCATCAACCTGTGACTAAGTATGCAACATCAACAACACAATTTTTTTTCATAGAGATCTGCTATCAACTCATCCTCTTAACCTCATCAAGGTCAACTTGCTCTTTGCCTTAGTAGGAAGAGCCTCAATTCAAGGGCATATGGATCTTTTGTAGCATAGCAACATATATTTTCATGCATCAATCAACATATTTGAGAACCAAACTTATCATCATAAAGTAAGACAGGGAAAAGTAGCATCATTCCTTAACATCATCAACATGTGACTAAGTATGCCATGTCTCCAAGAATCATTTAGCAAATTGTTGACGGTGCTGCACCCACCAACATTCAGGAGATTAGCCTGGTATGAAGTCCCAACTAGACCTCACACCATTTGGTGTGGGAGTCCCATTTGCTATGATGGTCTAGTTGCCATTACCTTAAAGATTTGCCTCAACTCTCACTTGTCACCACAAGAGAGTGGTCTGCTTTGTCTTCGAGAAGTGAGGTTCACATGCCTGGTGATCGCTAATGTCACTTGTGTCAATGGTTCTTTCACTGTAGAGGGAGAGGGTGGGAGTGAGTCCCAAGTCGGTTGGGAGGAAGCCCCAATTCTACTAGGAACACAAAACACAATAGGACATGCACAACTTCTCGAGGAGCAGTCCACACAGATGTGGCAGTCACAACACACAAGCAAAGATAACACATAGAACACTTAGTAGATGAGTCCACGTGAGTGCAACAGTTGTTATATCAAGTTTTATGTGAAAGGTCTGTCTGATGTCTGAGGGGATATCCACCATGGGAAGGACAACATTAACATCATATACAACACATTTTCATTAATAGATATGTATTACAACAAGTGAATGAGTTCAAGTGTTCATCATAGGTTAAAGCAACATGCATTAAAGTGTTCAAGTTTAGTCTTACAACGGTTACAATACATGTGTGAAAACATGTTGGCTTGTTAGCACACTTCTGAATTAAGTGAAAGTTCCAAGACACATCATTACACCATACATCACTAACTCCTTGGGCGGGGCGTTGAAGCCACTACTTACTCCTCAAAGAAAATATTACATATTCTCTTGGCTGTGTGGGAGGAGTTGAGGTGAAAAGGTCCTTTGAATGTACAAATGAGGGGGTATTTATAGCCAAGGGTGAAACCAACCCTTGTGGCTATTCGACTACCATCATGACTATTTAACTTCCATGACTTTTTGACTTTACATGACTCTTTGTACAACAAGTGGGTCTCTTGGACTTCCACGTTACATTACATTGTTAGACAATATGGCCCACAGTAGAGATGTGGATGACATGCCTCATGACATGAATTGACATGACAATGCTAGTACATTCATGCTGATGCTAGTGTGCATGTTGAGCTGCAGTGCTGCTAGGTGATGGATATCCTCATGGTGTGTCACAGCTTCAATTCCACATGGCAAAGTGCGTGGAGTCTTCGATGGTTGTTGGTTTGCTTGATGTTGCTTTTGCACATTGCTCCTTGCTTGTATGTTGGAAGGCTTGACAAGTTCATCTGTTCGCGAAAGGTGCATGTTAATTCGTATGCCCATCCATGAGCACATCTTGTATGTTTGCTCATCGTCCGTTTGTGTTGGGCATGGAACCCCCCAAGGCATGTTTTTGGGCTCAAAGCCCAAGTTTTGACTTAATCTTGTTGTAAAGACTCCGCGAATTACGGGTGCAGAGCGCGAAATGTATGATAGAGTCACAGGGTTGTCTGCCCTAGTATTATAATGTAATGTCAGTCTACCCATGGTCCGCGGACCATGGGATTGTATAAATAGAGCGAGGCTCTAAGTGTAAAAGAGAATGAACTACCTAAGTAATATATCGAGAAGTAGATGAAAAGAGCAAGAGTCTAAGTGTGTCTTGGGTCGTAGAGTAGGAGAAGGCTCTGCAGTTGAGTGCATATAGGCCTAGTAGTCTACAGCTAAGTGCGCGGACCCCTGTAGCTGAGTGTGCAGGGTGGAGTCAAGTTTGTAACCAAGGAAGAAAATAATAAAGAGAATTTTTATCTTAATTCTATGTATCTATTCTTGGGTTATTACATGTTTGATATAAATTGCAAATATATTGTTTATTTACTGCGTGCACCTGTATGAATGATTTATATTGCTACGTATAACCTAAAGAATCCAAGTAAGCTAAGTTAATCAACTAACAATGGAATACTAGTAAAGGCTTGGGTAATAACAACGTTCTGCCCCCCGAGTAGGGCTGCGCAAAGGAAGCATCTCAGGCTGCGAGGTACGGGTAAGTGCACGTAGCGACGTGCACACAGGGTTGAACCACGGACCACTTGAACTAATTAGACATATCCAGGGTGCGGAAACCTAGTTCTAGCACCCTCCCATACTACTTCGGGTGAGACCTCAGTCCATGCTTTGTGGACTGTTGCCGAAAGGGCTAGTAGTACCCGGATTTGTTTGGCTAAATCACCTTTGAACCTGGGTCAGGCCCCAACAAGCCAATAAATGGTTCCGTTGCTGGGACCGGGATCTGCATAAGATATGTCTGATGTTGTGTCATTGGAATTCGACAAAGAAAGAAATTGAAGAGTGGTTAGACAAAAAGATTCACGAGTTCACGGCACAGGAAAATAGGAATCCGTGAGTATTGAAGGAATAGTGGTTAGAGTGCTACTTATATATGGAAATCCATAAAATTTTCTTATCATCCTTCCCCTCTGAGTTGTACGAGTGGATTGCGAAGCTAGCAGACAGCCAAGGAAGGTATAGGCTCAACAAACCTATTGTGTGGACTCCAAAGTTGGTGCGCAGACTAGAAGCATCAAAAGATAAGATCGCACGCGCTGTGGACCATTGGATCGATCGAATTATAGGAGGATTTATCACCGAGTTCGTGGTAGATACTTTAGTCAGCTACAGTGAGGTAGAACGACGCTTCCTCAAAGGACCTCGATGTAAGGACGTTAAATCTTTGAACACTTAGATTAAAGTGCTACTGTGTGAAAAGCGGGTTATGCGAATAAATTAATGTTTTGGGCTATGCGAAGTGGGAGGATCTATAGAAATGAATGTAGTGCAGAGACAGAAACTAGCCCCTTGATTTTGCCTTGGCGGGAAAGCAAGGAAGAGCTCGCGAAAGTTTCCCCAAGAAGTGCGATCAGTCTGATAAGGCAACTAATCACGTGCATACCACCCCCACCTACACCACCACCAGTTTCACCATCTTCACCCCCATCTCTGCCCACACCACCTCCACCATCACCACAGTCCAATATGGGGAGTGCAATAAAGTTGTCGGTGTTCAAAGGAGTAGGGAATGAAGATCTGGACCAATTTTGGTTCAAGGTAAAGGCTGTATGGGAAGCACAAGGAGTCATGGATGACAATATAAAGAAGGCAACGCTGGTAAGTGTGTTGCAGGATCATGCATTAACATGGTACATTAAGCATTCCAATGATAATCCAAACATAGGGATCACAGATATCCAAGCTGCGCTAAATAGGGAATTTAGCAGGCCAAAATTGGAGACACAGTCGATTATCGGGTTTAAGGAAATTGCGATGCTTCCAAGTGAGACCCCTTGGGAGCTAGATCAGAGACTGACGGGTATGATTCACGAAGCCAACATGACCTTGACGGATGGCCAACACTGCACATGGTTTGTAGCGTCACTAACATTGCATCTAAGGATAGCGCTGTCATAGTAGAAGCTATCCACTCAGGCTGAAGCTTTGGAGATCGCAATGAGATTGCATGAGACCTCGATACAAGGTCCTAACCTGGGAGTGCAACAGATCCACGTGTAGTTGAAAAATTTGTGTTTGGAGATGCAGAGTTTCAAGCAAGATAGGACAACTCACCCTGAAGCGCGCGAGGAGGTATGGTGCATAAAGTGCAAAGGCCAGGGACATGACAAGGACCATTGTCCAGTCTTCATGAACTACCTAGTAGGAGGATGACCAATTCCATTGAGACCAGAGGCACAAGAGAGACCGAGCACGGTGCCTGCATTATGGTGCATGATTTGTCAGATAGGAGGGAAGCATGCTACAGATAATTGCCACCTATTACAGAAGTATACGCAGACGTCCTAGCAGTTGTTTTGTAACTTCTACAGATCAATAGGCTATGATGAGTGCACCTGTAGAAGTTATGAACTTATTATGGATCAGACTCCTACCTACAGAGTTCAGACCAAAATGCGAGCCCTCGATCAAAATGCAGGGATGGCACGCACTGGATTTGAGGGGCACGAACGAGGTCGAGGTGGAATGGGATTAGGAAGGGGTCGCAGACAACTAATTTGTTACAATTGTGTAGGGCCAGGGAATTATGCCGTGATTGTACAAATCTGACGAGATCATCATGTTTATATTGTACCTAGTTCGATCATGAGATAGAGGACTGCCACACACTGATAGCGAGGTTACACGATAAAGGAACACTCCAACCTCCCCCGACTTAGAACCTACAATTGATGAGGTCTGAGCCACACAAAGAGGAAACAAATGTAAACATCGTGCTCCAAAGCGGTATCATGACATGAGATGACAAGGGAAAGCATTCCAAAGAAAGTGCCTGGGTTTGCAAGGCTCCAACAAAGGAATTAGAGTTCAATTTGGAGCGCGCGAAGGAGACATTCATGGAAGCTAAGAAGAGCTTCACGAAGGCCTCCACTTTAGGTAGTAAATACAAACTAGAACTGGAGATGGACCCATCAATGCTCACTACCTTTCTGGAGACATGCATGAAGTTGTTGTGCAACAACAAGGCTGTGAAGGGACTGCAAGAACTCATCACTAGGTGCGCTGGGTCAGGAGAACCACTCGTAGTCCGGAAGCTCGAGAAGCACACAATGCAAGTGATTCTGGATCTAGGGTTAGACACGAACGTCCTGCCAAAGTAGACATGGGAGTGCATGGGCAAGCTCGAGTTGCAATGGTCTTCTATTCAATTGTGAGTGGAAAACCAACAAAAGATCCTATTGATGGGAAGATTACAAGGAATAACGGTAGATTTTGAAGGTGCGAGTGCACTTGCAGATTTCAAAGTGATAGAGATTGTCGATGACAACAATCCCTATCTCGTGCTACTAGGAATAGATTGGGCCACTAACATGAATGGAGTGATAAATCTAAAGAAGCGCAAGATGATTTTTGAGAAAAAGTCACTACGCATAGTGGTACCTTTAGACCTTGTGTAAGGATCGCACTACACAGAGCTAGTGTGCGACGACGATCTAGACTGTATCTAAAAGATAACTGTGTGAGAATAGGGCTAGGTGAATCCAACAGTGGATGGTAGGATTTCATGGGAGTGCGAAAGATCCTACACCTCAGATTCGGATGAGGAAATCGAACGATGGCGGAATTGGTTACACGATGTAACCACGCTCAATTGCAACATGATGATAAAATCACTACACTGTGTGACAATAGAAGTAAGAGATCTGCTTATGTATGACGGGTTGACAACAGTGGATGATTTCCTAAATAAATTTGAAAGAGAGGTTCCAGAACAACAGTGGTTTGATGCTCTGAAATGGGTATTACGCGCTACACCCGCAAGATGGTGGGATCCGCATCAAAGAAATTGTAAGGACTGGCGGGGATGTAGAAGGATGATGTGCCTACGATTTGGGAAACCGTAAATGTGGCTAACAGAAAAGAATGACGGACGAGATGATCCACGTGCACACCTCATGAAATGGACGAAGGTCTATGGGGAAGAGCCACAACTTGAATGGGTGCATTTGTTCTGTCATACCCATGAATTGGTATACTGAGACAGAACTCTGCCATGGCACGAGCGAATGGGATATCCTATGTGAAGGATTCCTGTTAACCTTCACGTTTGAAGATCAATGGTGGGATACTATTGATGATGCGCTACAAGTAATAAAAGAAGCTATCTTCAAGATACCCCAGGAGCCAATGGAAGAGCTTCAGCTAGAATGGGTGACCCAGTTGAGCTGCGCGCTAGAGTGTTACAATGTAAGTATTGGGGAGGATGATGAGGATCCATGGAAAATTAACATTCCAGAAACTGAAGTTTGTCACAAGGTTCGAGGACCATTGATTGAAGATCTTGAATCACCGCGCCGCTAAAAACGAAGCAGGTAAACATTGAGACGGAGGCTGAACCAAAGTATGCAATGCTAGGTGATTGTTGGGATGATGCCACAGTGGATAAGGTCGCTGAGTTACTCCGCGAGTACCAAGATTTATTCCTGACCAAAATTATGGATTTAAAAGGGATTGTTGGCAACTTAGGGATGATGAAGATCACCCTAAAACCTGATGCAAAGCCAGTCAAGCAGAGGCCTTACTGCTTGAATTTGAGGCATAAGGAAAAGGTCCGCGTAGAACTAGACAAAATGCTCATAGTCGGAATTATTGAGATGGTGGAAGAATCCGACTGGGTGAGCCCTATGGTAGTGTAGGAGAAAAAGCAGAAGGGAAAAATAAGAATATGCGTAGACCTCAGGAAGCTAAATGACGCCTATTTACATGACCCATTCCCGATACTGTTCACATATGAAGTATTGGAAAATGTTGGCAGACAAGAAGCATACTCGTTCGCGGACGGGTTCTCAGGGTACCACCAGATCAAAATCGAACCAGAAGACAGGAGCAAGACAACCTTCGCAACAGAATGGGGCTACTTTCAATCCACCGTTATGCCATTTGGGTTGAAGAATGCGCCAACCATCTTTTCGCGCATCGTTGTTGCTGAATCCAAAGAATACATCCACAAGTTCTTGGAGGTCTATTTGGATGATTGGACTATCTTTGGATTGGTTAAGCACCATGTAGCAAGCTTATGCTTGATGTTGGATACTTGCCGACGACACTAGATTATGCTGAACCTTAAGAAGTGCACATTCTTCGTTCCCTTTGGGAACCTATTGGGACATGTGGTCTGCAAATAGGGACTGATGGTGGACCCCGTGAAGCGCAGTGATTCTAAATTTGGAAGCACTGCGAAGTGTTAAATAGCTGCGCGCTACCTTGGGACACACAGGGTACTACAGGAAGTTCATAAAAGACTATGCCCAAATCACCACGCTGATGGAGAAACTATTGAAAAAGGATGTCACATTTTGCTAGAATGATGATTGCATGAAAAGCCTGGATGTCCTAAAGGGGAAATTGGCTTCAGCTCCAATCCTGGTCTTCCCAAAATGGGATGTGGAGTTTCATGTCCATGTTGATGCATCATGTATCACGCTGGGAGCAATGCTCACACAAGAGGGTGGAGAAGGCTTGGATCATCCTATCATGTTTGCAAGTTGTAGATTGTCCAAAGCCAAGAAGAACTATTCCACAACCGAGCACTAGGGGTTGGCGATAGTGTACATGCTCCAAAAATACCAGCACTATTTGTTAGGAGGACATTTCAAGATGTATACAGACCATTCCACGCTAAAGTACTTGGTCAATAAGCCTATGTTGGGGGGGCACATATGTAGGTGGCTCTTATTGTTTCAAGAATATGAGTTTGAGGTCGTGGTAAAACCTGGATGCCTGAACACAGGACCAGATCACTTTTCGCGTATTGAGATGGGCGAGGAGCCTACTAGTTTGGAGGAAGGATTACCTAATGCATAACTCTTTGCGGTGCGCATTGTGGACGGGCACTTCAAAGATATAATCCACTTTCTGACAACAAGGACTGTGCTAAAGGAATACTCCATCCAACAGAAGAAGGAATTGGTGGTGCGCGCATTGGATTTTTCTGTCATCGCAGGGCACCTATACAAAATGGGAAATGATGAGATATTGTGAAGATACATACCTAAATTTGAACGAAGCCAGATCCTTGTGGAAGCACATGGGGGCGCTACAGGAGGACACTATGCAGGACGCGCGACCGCACAAAATATTCTTCGCACAGGGTTGTGGTGGCCAACCCTTCACCAAGATTCAAAAGCACACTGTAAGGTCTGCGATATATGTCAAAGGATCGGAAAACCATCGTGCAGGGATGAGATGCCATTGAATCCACAACTGACATTACAGCCATTCAGGAAATGGGCAATTGACTTTGTGGGACCTATTAGACCTCAGGAAAAGATGGGCGCACGCTACATCATCATCGCGATAGAGTACCTGACACGATGGGTGGAAGCGCAGCCAGTCAAAGACTGCACAACCGCTACGGCTGCGAAGTTTTTGTTTGAAAACGTGTTGACCTGATTTGACTGTTTGAAAATATTAATGAATGATTGTGGAACACATTTCCTGAACGAAACCATCAACGATATCACAGAAGAGTTCTAGGTGTATCATCAGAAAAGTACACCATATCAGCCACAAGCCAATGGAACTGTAGAAGCATTCAAAAAAATACTGGAGACTACACTGACCAAAGTGTGCAACGCACAACGAAGTGATTGGGACCTGCGTGTACCTTCATTGCGATGGGCTTACAGGACAACGTGCAAGAAAATGATGGGACAAACACCTTTCCGGTTAGTTTATGGCATGGAAGTTGTCATGCCGATGGAACATATCATACCTAGTCTACACATAGTAGTACTCACAGGGATAACGGCCCGCGAAGCTCTAGAGGAAAGGCTCGTGCAATTGGAAGAACTTTAGGAGGAACGGTTCTTAGTTGGTTTTCATCAACAGGTCCAAAAGTAGCGTGAAATGCTTGGCACGACCACCATATCAAGTTGCACACCTTCAAAGTAAATGACTTAGTTCTGCTGTAGATAGTAAGTTTGAAAAATTTCTGGGAAAATTCAAAATGCATTGGCTGGGACCATACATGTTTAAGGAGGCTACAAACGGAGGTGCAGTCCAGCTAGTTAAACTAAATGGAGAACCCTTCCCAGGAAAAGTGAATGGTAGCCACTTGAAGCCCTACACGGGTGGGCCGGCTATTTGACTAGCCGACAGAAGCACAGTCTTCGTGCTCCAAGGAGCTAGATAAAGGCGTGAGAATATAAACATTTGCAGCAGATACCGGTACAGATGTATGGAAACAGTTTAGACACAGAGGTCTTAGAACAACGGATTCAGCAGATACAACAAGTAGAAGCTTAGTGTGCTGCGGACCTTAGTACAGTTCGAGAACAGTTGGAGGGACTCCGCACCAAGATCACCGTGCTGATCGAGTGACTCGGGGGTGAGTCACGATGTTTGTGTTGGGGGCCTGTTGGGCATGGAATCACTGCAAGGCATGGTTTTAGTCTCAAAGCCCAAGTTTTTACCTAATCTTGTTGTAAAGACTCTACGAATTGAGGGCGCAAAGCATGAAATGTATGATAGAGTCACAGGGTTGTCTGCCTAGTCTTGTAATGTAATGTCAACCTACCCATGGTTCGTGGACCATGGGATTGTATAAATAGAGCAAGGCTCTAAGTGTAAAAGAGAACGAACTAACTAAGTAATAGATAGTGAAGTAGAAGAAAAGAGCAAGAGTCTAAGTGTGTCTTGGCTTGTAGAGTAGGAGAAGGCTCTACAGCTGAGTGCATATAGGCCTAGTAGTCCGTAGCTGAGTGCGCGGACCCCTGCAGCTAAGTGTGCAGGGTGGAGTCGATTCTATAACCGAGGAAGAAAATAATAAAAAGAAGTTTTATCTTAATTCTGTGTATCTATTCTTGGGTTATTACATGTTTGATATAAATTGCAAATATACTATTTATTTACTGCGCACACCTGTATGAATGATTTATATTGCTATGTATAACTTAAAGCATGCAAGTAAGCTAAGTTAATCAACTAACAATAGAATACTAGTAAAGGCTTGGGTAATAACAACATTCGGCCCCCGAGTAGGGCTGCGTGAAGGAAACAACTTAGGCTGCGAGGTACTGGTAAGTGTGCATTGCGACATGTGCGCAGGGTCGAACCGCGAACCACTTGAACTCATCAGATAGCTCAAGGGTGCTGAAACCTGGTTCTAGCACCCTCCCATACTACTTCGGGTGAGACCTTAGTTCGCGCTCCGCGGATTTTTGCTGAAAGGGCCAGTAGTAACGAGATTTGTTTGGCTAAATCACCTCTGAACCTGGGTCAAGCCCCAACAAGCCAACAATATGCATGCATCGTTTGTTCCTCTATTGGTGAACCTTTCCTTCTGCATGTGCTCCCTTCATTCATCCCATTCATCATTGTGCCATGTTGGTTTGTGTACTTGTTCCTGTAGTCACTCATGACGAGGCAACATCAAATCCCAAACCTCCTAGTCTACCATGATACATGATCATTTCGGATGTTGGTGACTGGGAGAGGAAACAAGGTTGTGAGTTAGGATGGAGGATCCGAGCACTACTGATGAAAACTATGCAAGAGTCACTGGGTGATGAAGATGGGTAATCCGGATCGACAATGACTGTCTGCGGGGTCTAGCTCAGTGGAGGACAAAACTACGTATTTTTTGGGAGGAACAGTCCAGACTGCAGGAAGGCTGGGCAGGTAGAATTTGTGCAGTTTTTGGAACGAGCAGGTAGTGGGAGATTGGCAGCCAAAACTGTGCAATTCATGGAGGGAACTGGCAGTTGGCTCGAGAGACACTAGCAAAAAATACTGCACAATTCCTGAGGGGAACTGGTAGTCAACTGCTGGGCCACTGGTAGAAAAAAATGCACAATTCCTGAGGGGAAATGGTAGTCAGCTACTGGAGCTTGGCAGCCAAAACTACGTAATTCCTGAGGGGAATTGTCAATCAGCTATCAGGAGCTGTTGGCGGGAAAAATTGCGCTGATGTTGGGAAGCTAGCCTGCTGATCACCTCTGCACAGTTTCTGAGCTGAGCACACTGCTGGGCAGCAGAGGACTTGCTCATGAAAACTACGCAATTTTCTTGGTGAGCATCTGGTTGACTCTCGGGAGCTCTGGCTGGAAAAACCGTGCAATTTTTTGACAGAGACAAGGATGGGCACCAGATGTCTGTCCAATTTATCTGCACAGTTTTTCTAGTTAGTAAATCAAGCAAGGTTTGCAGCCTCTCTGTGCAATTTTTGATGGGAGTTAGCCCCGGGGTGGCTGCCGAGTCAAACTCTTCGGTTGACTAGCATGAAGGCTGATTGATTTGCTTGCGGGAAGCGCAACTTGAAATGGATTGCTTACTGCTTCTATGTTGTTCTAGGTGACAGTCGATTGCGTCGATAGCAGGGTGATGGCCCGATTGTCATAGGGGAGTCTGGTTGTCGGAACTTCAACAAAATGACTAAGTGTGTGAATGAGTGAAAGATGTATATGTGATCCTGCAAACACACACTTACATGAATTGATGACGAGATGACTCAAACCATCCAGACACACATGCTCAACATGACTGAATGATGGTGTGAGCGATAAGCGTGATAGTTGTGATTGATTGTTGGTTGAACATGATGATGCTTGCACGACAGTGTATGTGACTTTGTGTGTGAGCGAAAAAGATGTTTTCCTAGCGAACACAACATGTTCACATGAAGCGAAGACCTTGAGCATGACTAGAACATGGTCGCAAGCATGACATTGACATCAACAAGCAAAATCTTGGGTGAAATGATCAAGAAAGGTGGGTGTGAAGACCCACATGGGCTCACAGAGTGAACCCAAGTATGTGCAGTCATCAAATGAAACTCTCAAGGGAGGTTCCGAAATTGGGTGCAGGAAAAAATTTTGGAGGGTGGTTGTAGCCACTACAACACTTGGTGACATAGTGGTAGAACTTGAGCTTGTCTGTTTTGGTTCATTGATAGCACAAAGCCTTGGTCTTTCGGGGAGTGTTGAATCGCTGTGCATGTTACTTCGGCTCATCTACTTACTCCATTTTCATACATGGTTCACCTTTTGCCAAGTGTTGGCTGCATGGGGCTTGACCCAGGTTCAGCATTAGTTAGCCAAACAAATAAGCCTGCAGAGTGTAGACCAAAGTCTCACCTGAAGCAGTATGGGGGGATGTTGGAACTAAGTTTCCGCACCTTGAGATGGTTGTGATGTCATTTTGTTCCTTCTATTCCTACTTTCGCGTAGGTCGTTAAGTTCTAGGGCTCTGTTTGTCTAGCCCTTTATTCCGCCCTTCAGTACCTCCGCAAAGGGGTACAATTGACCTTCACACAACCCTAACCTATGGTTTAGGTACTTTCGCGCTGCTAGGGCAGTGTATTGTACAGATTCCCAAATTATCTTAAGTGTCTTACTTGTCTTATTAAACGATCACAGTTAGCGCCGCGTAAACAGATATCCTTACTTGTGTTCAATTAACCAACATAATTACATACATTCACACATCACATAAGCATTGTAAATGAAATTCATACATAATATGACAAGATGCATTAACAAGAAACAAAGACACAAAATTTTTAGAATGCTTCTCTTTATTGATATCTTTAGATGATTACAGACTCTATCTGCCCTGCGCACACAGCTACAGGGGTCCATGCACTCAGTTGCAGAATTCCACCCTAGGCCTCTACGCACTCAGCTGCAAAGCCTCTACCTACACTACGACTTGAAACGTGGACTTCTCTAAAGACTTTCGCCTTATCGCTTAAGACTTCTTACTTCTAAAGCTACTTAGAGCTTACTTACTTAGCTTTTTTTTATACAATCCCATGGTCCGCGGACCATGGGTATATATTTATAGCTGACTTTACACTTTACAAACTAATGGCGGACAACCCTTTATGACTCATGAATGGTGATCCTTGGGGGATCCCATTCCCAATAGGTTCCCAACACAAACAATGTGACTCACCCTCGAGTCACTCTGTGGGCACACAGATCTTAGCACGAAGACCTTCCAGCTCAACCTGTATGATCACAACCTCGGTAGTACACTGTGCGGCTGCCTACTTCACGTCTTCAACCATCTTCTCAGTCACTGCTCCTGAAATGTCGGCCTGAAGCTTTTGCTGAGTTGCATGTAGAGTCGCAAGCTTTCCTTCAATAGAGGCCGTAACCACATAAGCCTTATCCAGCCAGGTCTTCAGTTGCGCCTTCAACACTGCTTCCTTTTGCTATGCTGCATCCACCTATTATTTTAGCTACTTGGCCTCCTGCAAATTTGCCAGTCTCTGTTGGAGCGTGACAGTTTGCGCTGTGCCTTTGACCTCATCATAGTGCTGCTGCAACTCGCATGCTTCTGTCTCTAGTCGATGTACATTAGGGTCCTCCTGCAAACTCGTCAGGACCTCGAACGACTGTTCAAAGAGTTGTGTGCATTCCACTACTACACTGTCAAACACAAATATTGCCTCTGTGACAACAGTTGCACGTTGCTCCTTTACTTCTGGTGGAGTTGAAGGGTGGGCTTTCAACTGTAATTCGGTGATTTGCATGTTCAACTCCAACTGAACCCTCACCATTTCTATACGAGCGCCTCGCATGCCTGTAGCCAACTTGCAGACGCGCACCTCGACTGGTTCTTCCTCAGGAATGGCCAACTCTGGGACCATTTGGCATGCCTCCTCCATGACCTAAAGTATATGCTTGTTTTGGTCGGTCGCCTCGATCATGATGGCGATGGAAAAGTCTCGTTGTAGTGCTATTTTCTCATTGTTAATGTGCTGCTCGCTGATCACCTATAGGGTGCGATGCTCACGGGCCCTTAACTCCACAATCACTCCATTCTGCAATAGGTGGAGCACCTCGCTAGGGAGCGCTACCAGATTCAACCCTACTCCCTTGAGGGCGCTGCTAGTGGGCTTGTCAGTTTCGTTCTCTGTGGTCAATGCTCCATCGGGCGGTACTATCTTGCTGGAGACCCTTGCGTGCAGCATCTCGGCAACTTCTAAAGTGCCGATAGCAAAGTTGGTGGACACCATGCCAGCCTGTGACGCATGGGTCTGCAGCTTCTGCAAACCTGTCTAGATGGCCCCCAATATTAGTTGCTGTTGCTGCTCAAGCTATTATAGGGCCTCCACGGTGACATCTCGCACCGTGTCTCCAATGTCGTGCAAGTCGACCTTTGTGAGGGTGATTGGGTCCAACGACGTCTTAGTGGCCTTGGAATTCTTCCTCGACCCTCCTTTCTCTTATTCCCTTGGACGCTTGATGTGGGTAGACATCGCATGTGGCTCCGTGCGGTGCTGATCTATTTTCTTGTCCATCTCTTCCTCTATTTCGGGTGAAGGCGACCTCACACCTTTGTCAGAGCCCTGCTCCATTCCACCTGTTTGCTTCTTCATCTGTTGAGCGACATCGTGCTTTGCCCGGACCATTCAATGGCCTCCTTCTTTCTCTTTTCAGCCAGTTGCGTCATCTTGAGCTTGGCCTCCTCCCTCTTGTGTTGCGTGGCGGACTTGCTCCCTCCCACCACCAAGTCTAATGTAGTGTGCTATTCTGCCGGCCAACTATCAAGTTCTGCATCAATGCTGTCATCCATTTCCAATTAAGGCAAGTCATACCATGTCTGCGTGGGGTCCTTTTGCACCCTGATGGACACATGGTGAAAATCTACCTTAAACTCCGCGTAGCCATGCAGGTTGGAAAACACTATACGCAACAACCGCAGTTTGCAATTGATGGCAATGTGGATGTTCATCTCCATCAAGATCTAGAAGATCTTTCTATCCATGATGCGTTGTGCATCCTTGGTTTCCCATAGCGAAGCGTACTTCGCTGCTTTTGGTAGGTAGGGCACGACCGAAGGGAATTGACTATCCTCTATTGTTATCAGCACAATAGACAACAAGAGCCACGAGTAGTGGAACATCTTGCTGATCTCCTATACCTCATGGCAGTTCACAAGGAATTCATTGCGGAGATATTCCACCCAATTGAACTGGACTCCTTTGGCGCACTAGGCTATTACCGCGACGACAGGCGTTGACACCTCATCGGTGCAACACTTCCTCAACACCTTCCCTACCAAAATTTGTGTGGCCACCTTTATGGCAAGGTCACTAATACTAGATATGGCATATCCACGTGGGCTTAAACTTCTCCTTCATGGCCTCCATAAGGGCCTGCTCACCACCTTTTCTGCCAAACTTCAAGGCCAGATTTTATCCTGTGTAGTGCAACCGTGTGATTTTTTGGATCAATTTGTTAGTGATGGGTATTGGCTCCTCCAGCCACAGACACCCATCATGCACCAAGCATAGCAGTTTCTTGATGACCAATACTATAATCGGGGTGTGGTTGTAGTGTGGTATCCATAGCAGGTTGAGCAGACCTGCCTTGTCTACTCCTCTGAGCCACCTTCGTGGCTCCAATGTGGTCATCCCGGTGGTTGTATCGACAATGCGGTGCATCACTTGCTTGGTTGCCAAGTGTGGGAACTTCTCATGGTCAACCAAGTCCCAGTCTTCAAGTTTTAACAGAGGAATCTGCCCCAAGTGCAGTCCTTCAAAAAAAATCTCATCCGATAGTAGAGGGGTTTGCAAGGGGACCTTGCTCTCATTGATATCTTTTGGCATCTTGGTCTTGCCTTTGCGCGGAGGGACGTAGTCAGGTGATAGGGTCAGCACCTTGGACTTCAAATTCCTCCACGTCTATTCCCACGTCTTTATCATACATCGAGGTATCTTCGATTTCTTCCTCCTCTGGCTCTAGATTGATGGATTTTCCCTTTTCCTGTGTGGTGGGCTTGTCCTTCGGTGGGTTTCTTCTCAGCGATGCGCACAACAGTATTTCAGGCTGCTTGCGCCTCCTATCCTTCACGCTCTCCTTATTTGGGGTCAGATTTGGTCTCGGTGTCCATGGTGATTTGGGGACTTCCGCTACTAATTTGGCAATCTTTGGAGCAACTTCTTCAACCTCCCTAACCACTTCTGGCATATCCTCCTTGGCTGTCACTACTTCGGTATCTATAGCTTCTGTGTGTGCCGACATGATGTTCTTCAATAACTCCTGTGTCACCTTCTGCAATGTCTTAAATACTGAACTAGCTATTAGAGCTTCAAAGTTCTCATGGTTCATGTGCACCTCGGAGCTCAACAACTCAATTCTCAAAATGCTAAGTGTTTTGCGCTGGGTAACCACCTGTAATTTATAGGGCATTTTGAATTTAAATCTGATTGTTTCCCCCACATTTGGTTCATTAATGCTAGATTGGAAGCATATTTTCAAGGATTTGACCCATAAATTTAGTCTTAAATGCCGGCCGCCCACTCCGTTTGGCGACATTTCTATAGTCAAATCATGAACAATGACTTTAACAGTCGCTTTTCATCTGACCTGTATGATTTCTCACTGGGTAGCACAGCTCCCTTCGTGCTGTCGCGAACCCTGTGACACTTCTTTGCTTCACACAATCGTCCAATCACACAGCTCCCCAACCCAGATAGTGTAGTTTATAGTCTTGCACCTCCTTTCAACTCCCTAGAGCTCTAAGACTGTGCTACCTTCACATAGTCACATGGCTGGACCACCACTGTATGGCTTCAATTGGCTACCATTCACCTTTCCTGGGAAGGGATCTCCATTCAATTTGACCAAATGAACTGCTCCTCCATTGGTAATCTTCTTAATGACATAAGGCCGTAACCAGTGCATTCTAAATTTCCCTGGAAATTTATCAAAATTACTGTCATATAACAAAACTATGTCATTTACCTTAAAGGTGTGCAACTTAATGTGTCGATCATGCCATGCTTTTTCGCACTGATTTTGGACCTGTTGGTGAAATCCAGCTAGAAATCTCTCTTCCTCAAGCTCAGCCAGCTGCGCAAGCCTCTCTTCCAGGGCTCTGCGATCCGTCATACCCGTGAGTGCCACTATCCGTAGACTAGGAACAATGTATTCCATGGGCATCACTACTTCAACACCATATACAAGCCTAAAGGGTGTTTGTCCACTCAACTTCTTGCAAGTCGTCTGATAGGCCCATAGTACTATGGGTATGCGTAGGTCCCAATCACTTCATTGAGCATTGCAAACCTTGGTCAGCGCATTTTGTAGTACTTTATTGAATGCTTCCACTGTCCCGTTAGCCTACGGGTGATAAGGCATGCTTTTCTAGTGATATACCTGAAATTTGTCCGTCAGCGCACTGATCGTCTCATTCAGAAAGTGCATACTACGATCACTCATCAAAATCTTTGAACACCAAAATCACGTTAGTACATACTCAAAGAGGAACTTTGCAGTAGTTGTGCTTGTGCAATCCTTCACAAGCTGTGCCTCTACCCATTAAGTAAAATACTCTGTCGCAGTGATAATGTACCTCGCTCCCGTCTTCTTCCCTTGGGGCTGAATGGGTCCCACAAAATATATCACCGATTTCTCAAAGGGTTGTAATGTCATATGTGGATTCAGAGTCAGATCATCCCTCCATGATGGCCTGCCAGTCCTTTGACACACATCACACACTTCGTAGTAAGCTTTTGAATCCTGATGGAGGGTTGGACACCACAACCCTGCGTGTAGAATCTTCTGCGCGATCACTCTCCTTGCATAATGTCCTCTAGCGGTGCCCCCATGAGTGTCCGTGAGGATATTTCTCCTTTCAAACTCCAGTACATATCGTGGTAATATCTCATTAGACCCCATTTTGTATAGATGCCTGATAATGATAGAAAAGTCTGCCGTGTGCATCACTAACCCCTTCTTTTGCTGGACGGTGTAAAATTTCGGGGCAGTTCCTGTCATTAGGAAGTGTATGATTGCTTCAAAATGACCATCCATGATGAAAACTACAAATAGCTATGTGTTAGGCAATCCCTCCTCTAAATTAGTGGGCTCTTCCCCTGTTTTGATGCACGACAAATGGTCTGGTCCCACGTTCAGTCGTCCAGGTTTCACAATAACTTCAAAATCATACTCCTGGGAAAATAACAACCACCTGCAGATTCTCCCCCCCAACATAGGCTTATTGACCAGGTATTTCAACGTGGAATGATCCGTATACATCTTAAAATGGCCACCCAACAAATCGTGTCTAAACTTCTGGAGCGCGTATACCATGGCTAACCCTTCATGCTAGGTGGTGGAATAGTTCTTCTACACCTTAGATAACCTTCTGCTTGCGAACGCTATAGGATGGTCCAAGTCTCCTCCACCACCCTGTGTCAGTACTACTCCCAATGCTATACATGACGCGTCGACATGTACATGAAACTCCTTCTTCCAATCCGGGAAGACTAAAATCAACGCGGTGACCATCTTTTCTTTCAATACATCCAAGCTTTTCTTACAGTCCTTGTTCCAGCAGAATGTGACATCCTTTTTCAAATAATTCTCCATAGGCATGGTGATCTAGGCATAGCCTTTGATAAACTTTCTATAATATCTAGTATGTCCTAGGGTAGCACGTAGTTGTTTCATACTCCTCGGTGCTTCTAAGTTAAGTATCACCATGATCTTCACGGGATTTACCATGAGTGCTTGTCTACAAACCAAATGACCCAACAGAGTCCCAAAAGGAACACAAAACATGCATTTATTCAGGTTGAGCACGATCTAGTATCTTCGACAGGTATCTAGCATTAGGCGCAAACTTGCCACATGGCATTTCACTAGCCCAAACACAGTCCAGTCATCAAAGTACACTTCCAGAAATTTGTGAATAAATTCTTTGAATGCCGCGAAGACTATGCGCAAAAAAATTGTAGTGCATTCTTCAATCCAAAAGGCATTATAGTGTACTGAAAACATCCCCACTCAGTCGCAAAGTTCATCTTGCTCCTATCCTCTGACGCAATTTTGATCTGATGGTACCCAGAGAACCCATCAGTTAAGGAATATGCTTCCTGTCCACCTACATTGTCCAACACTTCATCAGTGAACGAAGTCGGGAAAGGATCATGTACAAGAGCATCATTCAACTTCCTGAGACCTACGCATATCCTTATTTCATCCTTCTGCTTCTTTTCCTGTACCACCATTGGGCTTACCCAATCAAATTCTTCTATAGGCTTAATGATGCCTGCTGTAAGGATCTTGTCTAGCTCTAAGTGGACCTTCTCCTTATACTTCGGATTGAGACGGTAAGGTCTTTGCTTAACCGGCTTCACGTCGGGCTTCAACGTGATATTCATAACACCTAGGTTTCCTGTTATCCCCTTTAGATCTGTAAACTTGGTAGGGAACAAATCCTGGTATTCGCGGAGAAATTCAATGACCTTATCCACCATCACATCATCCCAATAATCTCCAATCTTCGTGAATTTAGGCTCTGCCTTTGTACCAATATTTACCTATTTTGTTTTCAGTGGCGCGGTTATATCAGGATTCTCAATCTGTGGTCCCTCAACCTCGTGGTGACCTTTTGTTTCAGGGATGCTAATATTTCACAGATCCTCATCATCTTCTTCAGCGGTCACGTTATAGCATTCCAGCACATGGCTCAGCTGAGTAGTCCAATCGGGTTGAATCAGGTCCAAAGGATCCTGCAGTATGCTAAAGATTACTGCTTTCACTTCTTGTAGTGCCTTGTCAGTACAATCAAACCCTTCTTCAAAACCGAATGTCATTTTGAATACTTCACATAGAATATCCCATTCACCTTCACCATGGCGGAGCTTTGTTTCTAAGTACCAGTTCATCGGGATGACATCCAAGGTGTGACAGAGCAAGTGCACCCATTCAGGTTGGGGCTTCGCTCCATAAGCCTCAGCCCATTTGTCCAAGTGTGCATGCGGATCATCCTTCCCATCATACTTATCTGTAATTCATACCTTCAGCTTCCCAAAGTGTGTTCTCATCATCCTCCTACATTGACGTCAGTCATAAAAACTACCCTTAAGCGTACCCCACCATCTTGTGGGCATAGCACGCAATGCCTAATCCAAAGCCTAGAAGCATTGCTTCTCTAGTATCTCCCACTCAAATGCGTCCAAAAATACATCTACCTCATTCAAGCCATCATAAGTGGGTAGATTTCTTGACTCTGACAACACACAATGCAGCGACTGAGTCATCATGTTACGGCTTAGCATGGTTACTTCATGTAACCGATTCTGCCAACGCTCTAATTCTTCATCAGAGTCCGAGGTGCAGGAACTCTCTTGATCCCATGTAATTCATCCATCCGTTGTTGGATTCACCCAATCTTGGTCTCATGTCGTTATCTTATAGATATAGTTCAAATCGTCATTGCTCTCATAATCAAGGATTGGTTCAGTATAGCACGATCCTTCAACATGATCTAGGCGTACTATTACATGGAGCAATTTCTTCTCAAATATCATCTTTTTCTTCTTTAGGTTGATTACCCCATTCATATCAGTAGCCCACTCAATGCTAAGGAGTAAAGGATAGGGGTTGCTATCATCCACAATTTCTATTACCTCAAAGTCAGCTAATGTGCTCGTGCCTTCAATATCTACAGTCACCCCTTGTAGCCGCCCCATGGGGATGATCTTCTGCTGATTTTCTATCCTTAACTAAATCAGAGACCACTGCAGTGCGAGTTTCCCATCCATTCCCAAGTTTTCTTTGGTAGGACTTTTGCGTCTAACCTCATATCCAAAATAACCTGATCCATTTCATACTCTCCTATCTGCATGGTCAGTCTCATCTCTCATCCTGTCCTTATTTTATGCTTACCAATCTTTCGTACCATGCACGGTTCACCTGGAGTGTTTCCGACACATCTATTTATAATCTCCTGTAAGCCCTTCACAACCTTGCTATCACACAAAAACTTCATGCAGGTTTCTAGAAAGGTCGTAAGCATAGAAGGGTCCATCTGTTGATCCATCTTATCCTTGCTCCTTGAGGTGGAGGCCTTAATGAAGCTCTTCTTTGCTCCCATGAACGTTTCACATGCACGCTCCAAATCAAATTCAACCTCCTTCGTCGGAGCTTTGCGAACCCATGCACTGTCTTTCCCTTATCATCCCCTATTGTAATGCCACTTTAGAGCACTCTATTCACATTTAGATCCTCTTCACAAGGCTCAGACCTCATCATTTGTAGGTTCTAAGTCGGCTGAGGTGGTAACACCCCTTTTTGCGTATCCTCGCTATCAACGGAGGACAGTCCTTTGTTTCATGATCAAATAGAGTGCAATATTTGCATGACAGATGCATTGGGTTAGTGCAATTGTAGGCTTAGTGTCTTGGACCTTCGTAATTGTAGTAGATTAACCACCCTCGACCTCTGCCAGGTCCTCCTCCACCTCGGCCTTGTTCGCGCCCTTGAAAGCCTGTTCGATCCATCCTCATGCTCTGGTCAGGGGGTCGTGTTTCTACCTAAACCCTATATGCGGGTGTTCTATTAATGATCAATTCATAACTTTTGCAGTTATGCTCATCATGTCCTACCGACCTACAAAAGTTGTAGAACAGTTGCTGTGGTGTTTGTACAAACTTCTGCAGCAAATGACAATTATCCATCGCATGTTTTCCTACTACCTGAGATATAGCGCACTGCAACGCAGGCCCCATGCTCAGTCTTGTTTGGGTCTCTGGCCTCAAAGGCATTGGTCCCCATCCTCCAATATAGTTCACAAAGACTGCGCAATGGTGTTTTTCATGCCCCTGACCCATTCTTTTCGGCCACCATACCTCTTCATGCACCTCCGGCCAAACTGTTCCATCATGCTTCAAACTTTTCATTTCAAGGCAAATATTTTGCAACTGTGCATGGATCTACTGAACCCCAAGATTCAGATCTTACATTGGTGTTTCATGTAGTCTCATTACAATCTCCAAGGCTTCTGCCTGAGTCGTAATATTTTATTGTGATAGCGCAACCCTTAGGTGTGGTAGGAGTGAAGTCACAAACCATTCACGGTGCTATCCATCTGTTAAGTTCATATTAGCTTCATGGATTTTACACTTCAACCTCTGATCTAATTCCCAAGGTGTCTCGCCTGGTTTCATCGTGATTTCCTTGAACCCCATAATCAACTGTGCCTCAAACTTAGGCCTACTGAATTCTTTATTCAGTGCGGTCTGGATGTCTGCCATCCGAGAGTTTGGTTATCATTAGAGTACTTGATGTCCCTGGTTAGCATGCGATCCTGCAAAGCACTAACCAACATTGCCTTATTCATGTGATCATCTATAACACCATAATATTTCCATACAACTTTCATGACGAACCAGAACTAGTCCCGGTCCTCATTTCCCAAGCCTTTAAACAAAAGCAGCTTCACTGAATTTTCCATGCTGAACTGCGGTGGAGGTGGTGGTGGTATAGGTGAAGTTGTAGGTGATGGTGGTGAAGTTGGAGGTGGTGAAGTCACGGGAATCCTTGTCTTATTAATTGAATATCATTTCACGGAGAAGCCTGCGCTACTCACTCTTCATCACCTAATGGAGGTGAAATCAATGGACTATATTCAGGACCCTTTGTTCCTTCTCTCTTGTAAGTCTTTCCACTTCGCGTAGCCCCGAACATCAAGGTAGCTGCATAACCCATTTTTCGCACAATAACATCTTAATCCAGGTATTCAAAGACTTCAAGTACTTACCTCGCGGACCTTTGAAAAATTACCACTCCGCCTCACTGTAGCTAACTGAGGTATCGACCGCGAATTTAGTCACAAATCCTCCTATGATGCAATCAAGCCAATGGTCAACAACACGGGTGATCTTATCCTCAGAGGCTTCCAGTCTTCGTACTAGTTCCAGAGCCCAAACAATAGGACTGTCAAGTCTCCACCTTCCTTGGCTATCCTCTAGCTTCGTGATCCACTCGTATAGCTCAACCGGAAAGGAACAAAAAAATATCTCGTGGACCTCTATATATAGGTACCTGTCTAGCCACTGTTCCTTCGTCAGTCGCAGATTTCTGTTCTCCTGCGCTGCGAACTCATGGATCTTCTTCTCCAACCAATCTCTAATCTCTTTCTTAGTTGGATTCCAGTGATACGACATCACACATCTCTTATGCAGATTACGGTCCCGACAATGGAACCATTTGTTAGCTGTGTGGGGTCTGACCTAGGTTCAATGTTAGTTAGATAAACAAATCCCTACAATACTGGCCTTTTCAGCATCAACTCGTGGAGTGTGGATTGAGGTCTCACCTAAAGCAATATGGGGGGATGTTGGAACCAAGTTTCCGCACCTTGAGATGGTCGTGATGTCGGTTTATTCCTTCTGTTCCTGCTTTCGCGTAGGTCATTAAGTTCTAGGGCTTTGTCTATTTAGCCCTTTATTTCGCCCTTCAGTACCTTCGCGAATGGGTACGATTGACCTTTGTGCAGCCCTAACCCGCGGTTTAGGTACTTTTGTGCTGCTAGGGCAACGTATTGTACAAATTCCCAAATTATCTTAAGTTCCTTACTTATCTTATTAAACAAACATGGTTAGCACCTTGTAAATAGATATCCTTACTTGCGTTGAATTAACCAACATAATTACATACATTTGCGAATCACATAAACATTGTAAATGAAACTCATACACAATATGACAAGATGCATTAACAGGAAACAAAGACACAGAATTTGTAGAATGCTTCTATTTATTGATATATTTAGATGATTACATACTCTATCTGCCCTGCACACACAGCTACAGGGGTTTGCGCACTCAGCTGTGGACTTCCACCCTAGGCCTTTGTGCACTCAGCTGTAGAGCCTCTACCTATGATATGACCTGAAACTTAGACTTCTTTGAAGACTTCCTCCTTATCGCTTAAGACTTCTTACTTCTAAAGCTACTTAGAGCTTACTTACTTAGCTCTTTTTATACAATCCCATGGTCCATGGGCCATGGGTAGATGTTTAAAGCCGACTTTACACTTTACAAAATAAGGGCAGACAACCCTTTATGACTCATGACACCTTTGCGCTCTGCGACCACAAAATGCTAAGAATTTACAACTTTATTACAAAATTTTACCCAAAACATGGGATTTTAGCCCCAAAACTGTCCTTGGGGGATCCCGTTCGCAACGCCAACTCAGTCAAACTCAAAAAGTTCAGCTTGATCATAGTGTTTCGAATTTGGGAAGGGTAGTTTAGCTCGTGAGTTGAAAATTTTCAGAGTATAAGTATTCATCTCTGGTGTTGCTCTGCTGCCAGCAAGCCTGGATAGTACCCCGACAGAGTCACGCAGGAACACATGCATTGCTCCAATGCTAGAGAGCCTGGTCAGTACCCTGATGTAATTGCATGCTTCACCTCTCTATGCAGGAAGCTTTTCTCTTCTTTCACCTTTGTATTTTTTTCAAGAGGACTATGCATAGGCACTTATTTATTTTTGGGGTGGAAGAGGGATCCCGACTTATGAAGTAGCTATGCTTTGAGGTAATAAACAAGTGGCTCACATCTCGCATCTCGTAAAAACGTAAGGGGAGGTAAGAAAAGCGAAAAGGCACAATGTGATATTACAATCTGCGATATTGCTTCATAAATCGCAAAATTGACATTATTGCAATTCAAAGGCTCTCCACCCTAGAAGTTTCTTCCTGACTTATGATGCAAACATTTATGAGCATTAAAGCTAAGGGATAATGAAGCATTAATGGGAATTTAGTAAGAGTTGACTACATTTATGTGTGAAAAGCCATTTAACGTGATATGATATCTTCTTACGTGTGTTTGAATAAAACTCCTTTTATCACCTTTACAAGTTACCCACATTATTTCATTTCACGTTCATTGTCATCTTTGTGTATTTGATATTTGTTGTTCCTCACTTTCAGGGAAAATCCACAAAGCAAATCGTTGGGAGCAATGGTGAAGAAAGGCAAGGAAGTTGTCTCTGAGAAGTTAGAAATGACTCCTCTATTTATGGATACTACATAAAATAGAGAGGGAGGAACCTCTACATGGGAATCCATGTATAATATATTGGAGGAGAGTAACCAAGGATTCTGGAAACAAAGGTACAATTGATGGATGTGATTCCTTAGACGCTTCCATGTTTGAGACAACATGCTCATTTTTGCATCTCATAACTGCATGATCGAAGATAATCCCTTACACAGACATGGTTAAATGGGTTATTGATGAAGCTAACATCTCAGACAGAGAATTAAAGACAAGAAGCCAAGAGGTTATGGTATATTTTACGCTAGACAACCTACAGCTTATGTACCACCTACCAGAGCCACAAGTCATCTACAACAAGCAGTTCGTCGAGAATTTTTCCAAAGAGAATGAGGACCCATCAGACTACACCCAAACCTGGTCAAATAATGAGGGCAAAATCAAGAAAGACAAGAACTGTATTTACTCTACTGCGTCTATTTTCCCCCCTCATAGTTTTGCAGCAGCCATGCTATGTAGACTATTTGGCAAACTCAATAGTACTAAATTCTCCTCTAAATGGTTGCCATTAATAGATGCAACCGTAAACGCAACTATAATTATTTGGGCACAAATTTTGTTTGACAATTTATCAATAACAATAATGGAGTATAAAATGAAAATAAGTGTTTCTTCGAGGGTTTACCCTCCATTTTTTATGAGCGCCTATGTAATGGATGCAATTTGTTTCGGTTCAAAATTTATTGTCATGGGATGGAAGTGGACTATCCAAAATGCAATTCCCATTCACATATACCATACGACATGTGGAAATCTAAATTTCAACCACATTTTTTCAAAATTTGTCATGGAGTTATGCTCCCTATCCACAAACGGCTTTATAATTGAGATGCCCCTAGGTTTTCCCAAGAAGCTAGGGTAGATATCCTCCGAGTGGCCAGAGGGTTTGGGGAGGAAACATTTACATATACCAAGGTATTTGGCAGCATTACCTCCCCCCATGTCCTCCCATACTATGTTCCGGACAAACTAATGGCTAGAGAGATAGCCTATCAAACAACTAGTGAGGGAGGGATTAGCAAAACATTAAAGGAAGAGAAAAAGGCCATTTTGCCTACATTCCCTTGATAGTGTGGAGAATTTGCATTGCACGACCTATGGCATGCATTTAAAGAAGCAGAGATTATGTTATCTCTACAATTACCTAAGTTCCCTAGAAGGCAATATGACCCATTTGGCATTGTCAAAGACTTTACCACCATGGTAAAAATAAAGTATTCAGTAATGAGGAAGATGTATTTGATGACATCTTTTTGCAGAAGAACACATTAACAAAGGTGAAGCATATGGCACAATTACTTTTTGACTGTGAATATTTTGAAACCTTTTACGAGTACAAGGAAAGGAGGCTAACAAAGGTCCCATTGTACCAATTATTGATTGAACCAATAAGGGAGCCTACTCCCAGTGTAAGTCTAGAAAGAGATTCTAAAGAAAATTCTAAAACTGATTCTGGAGTAGAATCCCAAGAGAAATCTACTAGGGAGTCAGAGAAGTTCATCACAAAATGGGAAAAGTAGAAGCAGGGAGTCGGAAAAAGATACAACCCAATCTATAGAGAAGACAGCTGAGCAAACTTCAGCTAGCAAACAGGCTGAAATCCATGCCACCTCAACATAGCCAATAAAACCCCTAGTGATTGATTTAGAGGAAGAATGGGACAACTTTAATAAAAGGCTCCATGCAAAGGAACAAATGCCAGAGGGTCAAACTCCACAATAGAAAAAAACTAAAGAAATTATAACAGAGGAGTGTTGGTACCATTCCATGACCCCTTTTTCCCTCCCAAAACATGACAATTGCCTACCTCTTTTCATCATTTATCTCTCAGATCCCTTGGAAATTGATTAATTAATAGTCTTATAGTTATTAAATTGCATTGAAATTGATTTAAGGGTTTTATGTTAATGAATTAGGAGTTTTTGGCAAAAAGACTACAGGAAGTTCCAACATCCTATAAATGGCTTATTGTTTGACATGTGGCATGACAGCCAGGCCAGAGCGAAGGGTATGGATGAAAAGCGGAATGTCCAAGCATGGACGAGCACCTATCTCGCAGCGGAATCAACCCTCCTACATGCGCGGTCAACGACTGGTCAACTATGGTATGTTGGCGACAAAGGCAGCAACAACACACAGTCCAAATCGATTTTAGTTTGTTTCCTTTTTTTTTATATGTCAGCTAGGATAGAAACATTTTCAAAATCGTGTTTTGGTAAAAGTGGCAATAGCCGCTCATGAATGTACATCCATTTTCAAGGGATGTGAAACCATATGTAAATATAAGTTCTGAACCGGTTGTATGGTTGGTGACGTTTTTATCATTATTGTTGCTTCACGAACAGAGTTTCAACTTTAATACAAACAGACTTGCATTACAATCACGGTTGCGTTGTTTTGATTTGGTGATCGTTGGATAACAAGCTCAGTATACCAAGATCGCGAACGGGCCCTGCGTACATGGTATACTGTTGTTATTTTATTGCATTTACAGTCAGGGTATTTGATATTGATATGCACAGTGATTAAATCGATTCATGTCTATGTTTATATATTTATGAATGCGCTTGTTTATATGTTTATGCATGCGCTTGAATAGATTATCATTTGGATCGTGAATCATATCCTCTAAGGGATTCGATCCAGTGTTACATTGTAAAGCACTACCATGAACTTTATGTTTACGATTTCATCTTGCATGACTGTTAATGAATGTTCATGAATGTTGAGTAGCCACTGAACAGAGGTTTTATGTATGATGTCTCTGTAAGGAGACCAAAATATTTAATTATAGTGATACACAACGTTTTATGAATTGAATCTTAGTTGATAGTGATACATAGGGTGATTTAGTTTGATATTGAATCAAATCATAGCATTGTAATTAGGAAAATTAGGCTTAGATTAGATCATTTATGTCCATATATTTTAGGCACACGCCTCTAAGTCTACGCACCCTGGTCGATAATAAATATAGCCCAGTCTAGCACCCTAGATAGGACACTACATTTTGGCGCTGTTGCCGGGGAGGCGTACTTAAAGGATTTAAAAGAAAAAAAATTTCAATAAGAAAAAATAAACAAAAACACAGTTAAAATCATGTTCATTTATGCCTAGGTTTATAGACAATCAGGGTAGATTCATAAAGACCCCGCACCATTCAAAAACTAACCCATCATCATCAGGAGCAGACTCTGTAAAGAATTCAACACCAGCTGAGGAGAACATCATTCAAGCATTAGAGGATAAACAAAAATCAGGACAAAGACTTACTCTCATCGAAAGGCAAACTTTATTAACACATAAATCACAGAAGAGGGACTTTCCTAGGTCTACCACACAAGGAGAAAGTAGCACAGTGACTAAACATTCTTTCCTTAATCACCTCTTTGAAACAAGTGACTCTGATATAGAGAAATCTATTAAGATGGCTGAGGAAGGAGATGGATCAGTAACACATCAAGGACATAGAGATGAAGAAGAGTCAACTTTTCCTTTTCCTATACATGAACCACAGGAAGATGATGAGATCAAAATGAAAAACATACCCCCATCAGTGCTACCTAACTTTTATGGTATGGCTTCAGAAGATCTGGACTCATTCTTGTTCGAATTTGACATTGTATGTCGGACATATGGCTATACTAATGATGCCCATAGGCTCAGACTTTTTCTAGCCACACTAAAGGCATCAGCCTTGAGATGGTTCATGGGGCTTGGTGAGCATACTATCACTGATTGGGATGGTATGAGAAGAGTATTTCTAAGGAAATATCAACCCTACTGCAGATCCAAAGACTCTAAAGATGACATCTTTAGAATGAGCCAACAAGAGGATGAAACCTTAGAGGAATACTTGGAATGGTTTGTCTACAACTTACAAAAATCTAAACACTGAACTATGCCCCTTGATCTGATACGCACAATATTCTTGAAAGGTATCCAAGAAGAATACATGGATGACCTTAACTTGATGGGTAAATGTGACATTTCTATATTACCCTTTGAAGAAATCGTTGATCTATGCGAAAAGTATTCAAGGAGTAAAGCTAGAATGGGAAAAAGAACCCTGTCATCAAAGGTCACAAAGTCTGCTTCAGCAAGTGTCACAAGGGCTGAGATAGGAAATCTGTTAGAAGAATTTAAGACTGATTTGTTAAGCACAATGGGGAACCAAATTGACACTCTAAAAGCCAAAAAGAAACAAGAAGCTGAAGATCAGGTAATGGCTATTTTCTGCCGAAAGTGCCAGAAGAAACATGCATTAAAGGACTGTCCACTAGAAAACATTCAAGTTTGTGCTTTCTGTATTGAACATCATGATATATTTAACTGTCCTAAAGTTAAGGTTTTGCAGAGATGTAACATGGCAGCCAATGCAGAGATGGAAAACATGTATTACATGGGTGCAAAAAGACCATGGCATCCAAGGCCAGCACCTCAAGGTATGTTCCCAAATCAAAACTTGCAATTTCCTGTAAATGGTCAAATGTATGCACAGAATTCATGGAATGTACCCATGCCATGGCAACACCAAAACAACCCACAGCAACAATGGAGACCATCTCAACAGTACTCCCAATCTTATCATACATATCCTCATACATACCCTCCATATTCACAACCATATCAACAATACCATCAGTCGTACCCATCACATTCTCAACCATGTCAGCAGTATCCTCAGCAAGCTGTTTATACTCCTCAACCTACTCAACAAGCACTGCCTACTCCTCCACCAATAAATCCACCACAACTACAATTTCCAGCTAACTCACAACCTTCCAGACCCACACAAATTCCTGCTCAAACATTCCCAAATCCGAATAATAGAGAAGAGAGGCCAACCTATAATGTAGAAGAGGGAACCCCATATCCCACACTACCCTTACAAAATATCAACTTGAGGTCTGGTAAGGTACTCCAGAAAGATTCTCCAATAACAGATAGGCGAGAAGAAAACATAGAAAACGAAAATGAAATGACAAATCAGAAGAAATCAAACGATGATACCAGAGATAAGCAAATGCAACCATTGTATCCACCTTTTCCAGACCGATTGGTCCAAATCAAACCTCCATTCTCTATACCACAGTTTGATGTCTTAGATGAGCTCAAAAATGTCTACATAAAAATCCTGCTACTGCAAGCTATAAAAGACATTCCTATATCCACTAAAGCCATCAAATACATGTGCCTCAAGAAGCCTGCTAGGAAAAGGATTGATCCTCAAACCATTCATGTTATAGGACATTTAGCAGGCCTTATGACCAATACCATCTCCATAGAGAAGTATGTTGATCTTGGCATTCCCAAAGTAACCACCATCATTAACAACATACAAATTCCAAACACTTTGATAGATCTTGGGGCCGCCATTAATGTCATGACTCTTGAAACCATGAGAACACTCCAGCTTACAAATTTGCAACATACAACAATTGTTCTTGAACTAGCTGATAGGTCTAAAGTGATTCCTGAAGGGATTTTGGAAGATATAATTGTCTCACTGGACTCTTGGGAGTATCTGGTGGACTTTTTAGTCCTCCAACCCAAATCCAATTTAGGAGGGAACCCTATCATTCTTGGTAGACCATGGTTAGCGACTGTTGATGCATTTATAGGATGTCAATCTGGCAACATGATCATCTCGAGAGGGACTGAAAGAAAACAACTCACCCTCTACCCATCGGCACAATCACCAGCAGTAACACATAATTTGTGGCTTGATGATAAATTCAATGATAAAGAAGAAGTACAATCTGTTTTTAGCATTGACCAAATCTATGATTTCCAAGAACAAAACAATAATGATTTGGTAGAACTATTTCTTTCTCAACTAGATATTTCCGAAAATTTGAGACATGACCAATATCACATTGCAGATGTACTTTTAGCTCAAAATTTTCAGGAAACATGCACCATTCAATCTTTGCAAACCACATTTCACGACATCTTTCCATTTCAATCCATCACCAACACACAGAGTCAGGTTATAGAGATTAGTCCAGGGAAAACTTTGAACATAGGCAATCATCTAGACTCATCTCAGCAAGAGAAATTAATCCGACTCTTGAGAAAATAACAGAAAGCCTTTGCTTGGGACTATACCGATATGCATGGCATTCATCCTGACACATGCACTCACCACATTTACACAGATAACACTATCAAACCAATGAGGCAACCACAAAGAAGAATGAACCCCATGCTCCAAGATATTGTTAGAGAAGAGTTGCAAAAATTATTGAGAGTTAATTTCATATATCCTATTTCTGACAGTCAGTGGGTATCCCCATTGGTTGTAGTGCCCAAGAAAAATGGTAAGTGGTGCATTTGTGTTGATTACCGACAACTGAACAAAGCCACACTTAAAGATTATTTTCCACTACCATTTATCGACCAAGTGTTAGACACCCTAGCTGGGAAATCATCATTCTCTTTTCTTGATGGTTTCAGTGGCTACAACTAGGTAAGGATAGCCTCAGAAGACTAGGACAAAACCACCTTCACTTGTCCTTGGGGCACTTATGCTTACAATGTTTTGCCATTTGGAATTTGCAATGCTCCAGCTACATTTCAGAGAGTTGTATTAGCTATTTTCGCTGATTTAATTCATGATTATGTTGAAGTTTAAATGGATGATTTTTCAGTATACGGAAATTCATTTGAACATGCATTAGAAAACCTTGAGAGAGTTTTGAAAATATGTATTGAAACTAACCTGTCCCTCAGCAATGAGAAGTGTTTTATGATGTTGAACGAAGGGATAGTGTTAGGCCACTATATTTCTTCTCAAGGGATCAAGGTTGACCCAGCAAAGATCCAGATCATTGTCGATTTGCCAATACCACAGAATCAAAGAGAGGTAAGAAGTTTCCTTGGGTATGCAAGCTATTACAGAAGGTTTATTGAACATTTTAGTAAGATAGCTTTACCTTTGTTTAAACTTCTATCAAAAGATGTACTTTTCAGTTGGAATGAGAACTGCCAACAAGCATTCAAACTACTCAAAAAGAAGTTATCAACCACACCAGTCTTGAGAGGGCCTAATTGGAGCCTACCATTTCATATCTTTACAGATGCATCTGACACTGCAGTGGGTGCATCATTAGGCCAAAAATAGGAATCTTGTACTTATGCCATTTACTTCATTAGCAAAACTCTAACACCTGCAGAGTTAAACTACACGGTCACAGAGAAGGAAACACTTGCTATCATATATGCTGTGAACAAATTCCGACATTACATAACTGGTTATGAAGTCTTTGTGCATACTGACCATTCTGCCATAAAACATTTAATGAATAAACCAATAACTAGTGCCAGAGTTACTAGATGGTTACTATTGTTACAAGAATTCAACATCACAGTGTTAGATAGACTAGGTAAAGAGAAACAGGTGGCAGATTTTCTCTCTAGATTGAAAAACCAAGGTGAGGTTGTTCCAGTTGAAGATTCTTTCCCAGATGAACATTTATTTGCCATTTCTATAGTAAATCCTTGGTATGCTGATTTTGCCAATTACTTGTCTACAGGAAGGACACCTCCACACTTTACTGCAAAGGAAAGGAAGAGACTAGTCAAACAAAGTGCTAGATATTCATGGCTCAATGGCGATCTATTTTACATTGGTTATGACATGATCATTAGAATATGTGTAAGAAATGATGAGGTAATTGATATTTTAAAGTCTTGCCATGATGAACTGTGTGGTGGGCATTTTGCAGCTAAGCGGACAACGTTCAAAGTTCTTACTCTTGGATACTACTGGCCATCCATTTTCAAGGATGCCAAGAAGTATGTAAAGAGTTGTGACAGCTGCCAAAGAATGGGCAGGCCAACAACTACAGACGAGATAATTCTTTAGCCCCAAGTTCACCTAGAGGCATTTGAAAAATGGGCTCTAGACTTCATAGGACCCATTAACCCAACCTCCAACGGTTATAAGTACATCTTAGTATGTACTGATTATGTCACAAAGTGGGTTGAAGAAAAAGCACTGGTAAGAGCCACCAAACACACAGTTGTCAATTTCCTCTTTGAAGAGATTTTTGTCAGGTATGGAGTGCCAAGGGAGATAGTAACTGATCAAGGTACCCAATTCACCTCAAAGTTGGTAAAGGACATCACAGAAAAATACCAATTCAAGCATAAGAAAAGCACACCTTACCATCAACAGGTCAATGGGCAGGTGGAATCTACAAACAAAACTTTGGAGGGTATCATTACTAAAACTGTTGCAATGAACAGGAAGAATTGGGAAGAGAAGCTCAAAGATGCACTCTGGGCTTACAGAATCACATGGAAAGATACTACAGGATTTACACCATACCAGTTGGTGTACGGAAAAGAGGTAATACTTCCTATTGAGTTTCAAATACATACTTTTAAACTGGCTGCAGATTTACAAATTGACTTGGACCAAGCACAAAAAGAAAGAATTCAGCAGTTGAACCAGCTGGATGAAATGAGGCAGCAAGCAGAGGAAACAACCATCCTCATGCAAAAGCAAAGGAAGCAGTGGCATGATGCACATATCAAGAAGAAGCAGTTCAAGGAGGGTCACTGGGCTTTACTTTTTGACTCTAAGTTCAGAGATCATAAAGCCAAGTTTACCACCCATTGGATGGGCCCCTACCAAATTGTTCAAGTTTATGACAGTGGATCAGTGAAGCTCACAACTATTGATGGAGAAGGTCATTCCTTTACTGGCAATGGTCATCGCCTGAAACTATATACTAAGCCCATCAGCAAGCAAGATTTTCTCCACACAGTATCTCAACAAAGAGA
>APFE030439479.1:3894-128993 GCA_000404065.3 Pinus taeda | reverse complement strand
GCCATACATGATCTGATTCACATCTCAAAAATGCAATTTTTCAATGCTCGAATGTTCCAAGACGTGCTAGGGAGTCGAGGAACTTCAACATGTATTGATGGTTATGTCAGTACCTTGTGACTTTGATAAGCCTGCCAAATCAAATTAGATCTCATTTCTCACACACAATCCATCCATGAGCACGGCTGCACTCAACGCAGATCCTCGTGTAAAGAATATTTACTATTCTGGGTGTGATATTTCAAAATCTCAAATTTTCTCTAATGATCGAATCCATGAGTCTGTTACAACATGTCCATATTCATGCACCTCTCTTACATCCAATTTGGGTTGGGAGTGTCCATCCCTCATCCAATCCTGGGACAATGATGTTGATCATCTCAAAGACTATCTTTTTCCAGAATCATACTTATCAGATTTTCTCTCTCATAATCAGCTCCTTGGTCTTTTTACAAATGTCGCACATCAAATCTACCCACTCATCACACCAACAATCTCCCCGTGTGATGATGAGCACATAACCTATCACATGAATCAAGTTACTCTCATTTCACCACACCCCAACTGGTTTCACACATTCACAGCGCTGACATCCTTTCTAGATTTTTGTGATGACTATGATGCCTACACACTTTTTCACTAGTTGCAGGTGCGTGTTTGATCATGTCTAGTGGACAACAAACATGGTTCCCTCATTTAGAGCATTCGCACGATTTTTCAAAAATTTTCTTTCTGCATGTCAAACTAGGAATCTAGCATCTCGACCAACTGGTCTGATTTTTTGTCTACCTTGGGTAACTTTCATGCAATTTATCATTTTCCTAACATTACATCCAATGAAAATTTCCTCACACATTATGATATTCATCGTCTAACATATTTATTCTTGGAATTCTATCAAGCAAGTGAGACACTTCTGCCTATGCTGATGGCTATGGAAGGCCCTCATTGCCTTGACATGACCAATGAGAATGACCAGATCTATCTATCTGTATCAGATTCCCATCATGATCCCCTCTCTTGAATTAGGAATGCATCTTCTCAAAGATAACGAATCTTTCAAAACATCCATCATGAATTTTATTATCCAATCACTAAATGGCTGGAACAATCTTACTTGACGAGTCATTTTGCAAGTAACAAGCTTTAGTACTTCCTTGCACTTGCTAAGAAACTTGGTGGAGAACAACACACACTAGCAAGAGGCTTCCTAGGTTTGTTGAAAAATGGTAGTCACGGAAGAGGTAAGCATGTGTGTTTGGTGGTTGTGACACATTCTTCTGCCCACAGGCGAGACCTTCTCTCTCATGTGTAAGTTTGTCAAGTTTTTGCATTTTCTGTTGCACACTATTTTTTATCTGTTTTAATCACTTGTATCTGTGTGATTGCAGGTCGAGTACGCCAACAGTGGCTTCACAGTAAATTTCATTTCACGTAACCCCGACCATTTAGCGTAGGAATAGGAGTAGTTTTTTCTTTCTCACTTGTCTTTGTTTTCTGGTTTGCACGTTTGTTTGTTCGCTGACTTGGTTTAGTTTGTTTCCTTGTTTGCTTTGCTTGCTTTTTTTGTGTTACCTTTTATTACTATTTTTGTTTCGTTTTGTTTTGTTTCATTGATACCTTGCTATTTTTTTTATGAAAATGAGTGTTTCCATATACTGAGTTCTACCTTTTGAACGAGTATGTGGATGAATCTAAGAGACTTGTGACATTGCAGTACTTGGCCAGTCTTGTGTTCGTCTTCTCTCTGCTTGGTTGTAACCTTCGGCCGATGAAGTCTTACGAAAAATAAAAGTCATCTGCAAGGTGAACATTGGTCCAGCCATGAACCTGTGTCCACACTGAGAAACCCCATGCCTATACTTAGCCTTCTTCTCTGTGTGTTCAAGCTCATCCAACTAGTAGAAATGGAGAAGGGGAAAATATAAACGAGAAAAATTATGTTAGAAGTCTTACATGCTTCTATGGAGGAAGAACCTCTTATACTCGCAATAATTTGGGATCCCTCTTCCACCCTAAAAATAAAAAATTTCCTGTGGACAGTGCTCTTAAAAAATACAAAGGCGAAAGAAGAGAAAGGCTTCCTACGTAGAGAGGTGAAGCATGCAACTCCACTAGGGTACTGACCAGGCTCACTGGTAGTGGAGCAATGCATGTGTTCCTATGTAACTTTGCTAGGTACTGTGAAGGCTTGCTAGGAGTGTAGCAACACCAGAGATGAAAATTTATACTCTGAAGATTTTCAAGTCACAAGGCAAACTACCCTTCCTAATTTCGAAACACTGTGATCAAGCTAAACTTTTGTTGTGTTTGACTGAGTTGGAAAACGGTGAACCATGTATGTCCATGGGGTATGTGGGAAGGAAGAGGTAACCTAGACATCGATTCAATAACCCCCGAAATACCAAGGCCCTGTGCTGTCAATGAACCAAAATAGAGAAGCTGGAGTTCTACCAATGTGTCATCAAGTGTTGTAGTGGCTACACCCACCCTCCAAAATTTTGTCTCACATGCAAATTTTGGAGCCTACTCTGGATCTTGCAATCAATCATCCTTGGTCGTTTGCTGGTAAGCTGGTGATTTCAATCTCCCCTCCTTGATCCTAAATTTCTTTCTGCATCGTCATCTTTTTGTAGCATATGCCATTTTCGGGCATAACTATTGTTGTCCATCATTCAAAGGGAATGTTGTCTTTCTTCAATGAAATTATGTGCATTTAAATGGTCGTCATCACATAGACATGTTTCAAACTCACCTCACACACTCATGTCATGAAGGTTATTGCATCAAGCAGAGTATATATTACATATTCTGGATGGTCTACATATCTGTGTGTGATCACAATTGAGTCCTATCAATGTTTGCATCTGTTTCACTGATCTTACACAACCATTTTCCCAGGAAACCTAGCCTGGTCCAACTTCTTAGAACTATGCGCTTTGTTTTGGCAACCATTAAGCTTCCTCCCTTGCCTACTGAAACCCTGCAATGCATAGAGATAACAACCTCCCTTTCCTGTTGAAACCCAGTAGCTCAAAGAGGCCCCATCCATCACTACTCTCCAAAAATGCGCAGAACAGTCCCACAGTACTGCACTCAAAAATTGCATAGAGGTGTTCTCCCGGGACCCCTGTCTCATAGCAGTGCTTTGAACCTAAAAACTGAGCAGTGTTGTCCAAATTTTCTTGTCATCCTTACATGCAGAAACTACACAAAAGGGCCTCCCAGGGCCTCATGCCGACATCAACCACTGTTCATTAAGATTACAGAGACCTACCTCTTAGTGGCTACATGAAAAGGTGACATGTTGAAATTGCTTCCAACAAGTTGAGGAGAAGAACCAAGGAGCCAAGTAATGGAAATGATTGGGACCACATGAAAACTCTGTCTGATGCATGATCATCTTGAGGGTAAGTATGCTAAGTACGGAACATCTTTTGAGGTAGACCACTTATTTGAGTTTGCAAAATTTCTTGTCATTATCATATCATCATGTCCTTAGTAACATGCATGTGTATAAATGTGAAATGTCACTTTATGTGTTGCTTCTACATGTTGTGCTTATTTTTCACTTATTAGACCAACTGTCATCTTCTACATGTTTATTTCTATGTCATGCTTACGACCATGTTCTAGTCATGTACAAGGTCTTCGCTTTGTATGTACTTGTTGTGTTTTCTATGAAAGTATCTGTTGTGCTCACACACAAAGTCATTTTCACTATTGTGTAAGAATCGTTGCATTCATCCAACAATCAATCACAAGCGTTGCTTTGAACTTGTACCATTGGTCAGTCATGTTGATCATGTAAGTGTAGATGGTTTGAGTCGTCTCGTCGTCAAGTCATGTAAGTGTGTGTTTGCAAGACTGCGTATGCACCTTTTCACTCACTCACACACTTAGTCGTTTTGTTGAAGCTCTCATGAATGAATCTCCCTATGATAATGGCCCTTCACCCCGCCATCAAATTAATTGAATGTCACTCAGAACAGTGCATAAGCACTAGGCAAGCCATTTTAGGTTACGCTACCTGCAAGTTGATCAATCATCCTTCCCGATGGTCAATTGAAGAATTTGACCTGGCATTAACCCAGGAGTTGACTCATTTAAAAAATTGTGCAGATGCTGCATACCTTGCCCGTTTCGATGACTGGGAAAATTGTGTAGACGAGTTAGACAGAGATGAGTGCCCATCCCTGTCTTCTTCAGAAAATTGGGTAGTTTTTCCAGCCATCTCTCTAGTCAGTCGCCCGACTGCTCACCTAGAAAACTATGTAGATTTCATGAGTAATCCCTTTGCTTCACAACAGTCCGCTCAGCTTAGAAATTGTACAGAGATATGCAGGCCAACCTCCCAACATTAGCATGATTTTTCCTAGCAGCAGCTCCTAGTAGCCCATTGCCAGTTCCCTCAAGGAATTGTGGAGTTTTGGTTGTCAAGCTCCGAGCAGCTGACTGCGAGTTCCCTCCAAGAATTATGTATTTTTTTCTGCCAAGGTTCTAGCAGCCAGCTACCAGTTCCCTCCCGGAATTTCACAGTTTTTGCTTCAAGCTCCCACTGCCCACTTGTAGATTTTGTCTACCTAGCCTTCCCACAGCCCAGACTGCTCCCAAAAATTACACAACTTTTTCCTCCAGGTATGCCAAACCCTGCAAATAGTCACTATCAATCTGGATTTACCATCACCATCTCCCAGTGATTTTTGCACAATTTTCATCAGCAGTACCTGGAGCCTCAATCTTAGCTCAAAGCTTGCCTTGTGTATTTTCATAACTTTGTCCTCTCCCCTAGTTGCCTACATCTGAAATGATCATGCATCATGGTAGACTAGGAGGTTTATGGATTTGATGTCATCTCCTCATGAGTGGCTGAAATACAGGTCCATAAACAAACATGCTGTGATGACAGATGGGATGAACAAGGGGAGTACATGCAAGAGGACTTGTTCGTGAAAGTAGAAATAAAGGATGCATGCAAAGATATGTGATCACGAATGGATGATCATGCAAAGATGTGTTCATGGACAAATACACAAATGAACATGCAACGATGTGTTCATGGACAGATAGACAGAAAAGGATACACCTTTCGCGAATGGATGAAGCTGTCAAGCATGCCAACATACAAGCAAGGATCAACGTGCGAATGAAACATCAAATGAACCTTATGACTATTGAAGACTCCGCACACCTTTCCATGTGGAGGTGAAGATGTGACACACCATGAGGACATCAATCACCCAGCGACATTACAACTCAACATGCAAACCAGTAGCAGGATGAATGTACCAGCATTGTCATGTCGAGTATTGTCATGAGTCATGTCATCCACATCTCTACTATGGCCCATACTGTCAATCAATCTAATGTAACATGGAAGTCCAACAGACCCACTTGTTAGATGAAGATTCATGTAAAGTTGAAAGGTCATGGAAGTCAAACAGTCATGAGGGAAGTTGAATAACACCAAGGGTTAGTTTCTCCGTTGGATATAAATACCCCCTCACTTGTACATGCAAAGGAATTTTCACCTCAGCTCCTCCCTCATAGCCTTGAGAGTCTGTAATCCTTTCTTTGAGGAGTAATTAGTGGCTTCAATGCCTCGCGCACAGGGTTAGTGATATATGGTGTAACGATGTGTCTTGGAACTTTCACTTAATTCAAAAGCTTGCTAATAGGCCAGCATGTTTTCACACATGTGTTGTCATTGTTGTATGTCTAATCTTGAACACTTGTAATGCACGTTGCTTTATCCTATATTTAACACTTAGCCTCATTCAATTGCTGTAATACATATATATTAATGAAAATGTGTTGTATGAGTTGTTAACATTGTCCTACTTATGTTGGTTACCTCCCCGGAAATCAGACAAACCTTTCACATAAACTTTTGACAACGACTGTCTTGCTCGTGCGCACTCCTTTGTTGTCTATTGTACGTGTTATCTTTCCTTGTGTGTTTTTACTGCCGCATCCGTGTGGACTGCTCCTCCGGAAGTTGTCATGCCCTATTGTGTTCTGTGTTCCTAATAGAGTTGGGACTTCCTCCCATCCGACTTGGGACTTAATCTCACCCTTTCCCTCTGCGATGAAAGAA
This sequence comes from Pinus taeda, assembly GCA_000404065.3. Taxonomy (NCBI): domain Eukaryota; kingdom Viridiplantae; phylum Streptophyta; class Pinopsida; order Pinales; family Pinaceae; genus Pinus; species Pinus taeda. The sequence continues at coordinate 122,896 of APFE030439479.1, read as the reverse complement.
CCATTGCCATAAGTAATACTAGAAATCACCATACACACGAACCTCACTACTCGAAGAAAAATCAAACCACTCTCCTACACTGACAAGTGAGAGCTGAGGCAAACATTTAAGATAATGGAAACTAGGCCATCGTACCAGATGGGACTCCTACACCAAACAGTGTGAGGTTTAGTTGGGACTTCATACTAGGGAGATCCTCCGATGTTGGCGGGTCCAACACCGTCAACAGAAAGTCTCTGAACCTATTTGCATCTAAAACCCATGTTGTTTCTAGAGCCATGGATGGTGATAAGGATCAGAAATTTGAAATTGGTGACGTAGCATCCATGTCAATAATTGTCCATGAGTTGTTTTCTCATTAAATCCTAAAAAATAGGTTCCATTGATCCCTTCGTAAATACAAAACCACGATAGTTGTTAGAAAAGTGAGAGAGTTTTTTTTAAATGGTTTGTTTTGGACAAAAACCTCTTTCCATTTATGAAACTTCATGCTCATTTGTTTGGAAAGCATGACCAAAATTATTGTGTTATACGCGAAAAAAATGTTTGAAGTGACCATTTTTACAGAAATTCACTTCTACTCCCATTGTTAGTGTATTTTTCTTCTTTTATTTTCAAACACACGATAATGATGACACGCCCATTTTGAACCCATTTTTTAATTAAATGAACTCACAAAAGCACTAATTATCTAGTTATGAACAAATACCCGATAAGGCTAGCACTACCATAGTCAACCAATACTAGATAATGTTAACACTCTTGTTGTAGCGTATTCCTGCTAATAATTTTTTTGAGATAAAAGCAGGCTATTAGTCCCATTATCAACATTTTTCCTATTTATTACAAATATTTTGATGACATTGTAATTTTCAACTTTAAAAAAATGTTCGAACTTAAATTAATGTGATAGTAGGACTCCCACAAAAGGAAACCCTTTCACAATATGAAGTTAAACTACAAGTATGTATTTCTATGGCTTCACTCACCTTCTATTTCAACCACTGAACCTATATGTCACCATTTTGGCCATGGGTCCATGTATCTACAAAAATGAAGATATTCATTTTTCAATTATTAAGAAATTTATCCTCACTATTTAGTCATTAATTGATCTAGTTTGCAGTTTAATATTACGAGTTTCATTAATCGTCTTTTTAGGATTTGACCATGCCACATTATTATCTCTTTCTCTAATTAATTTTTCAATGCTTTCGAGGAGTTTAACCAGTTCATCTCGGTTATGGAATTTATGAATTTTTTTAAGTAGTCTAGCCCCACGTGTATAATGTATTTAACTAGTGAAGTACTTAACCAAACTAGCTTTTTGGAACTAATTTAACCCAACAACATTATACAATTTAATTTCAACTTACCATAGTTCACCTACCTTTTAGAGTTTTAAAATCAAATATCAACTTCACCTATGTTTTTAACTTTAAAATGAAAATACTAGGCCGATATATTATTAGTTTTTACTCAATTTTTGAATTTAACTGACTTGTCATCTATCATGGTAAACGTTAATTTTAACCCATTAAGCTTCACCAACCGTGGTTCACAATCTTAATTATGTGATGATAAAGACTATTCGTTCTTTCTCAATTATTCTTAATGCCCTTGAGGCTTTTATTTTATATATCGCACTTGGATTCAACATCTTTTTGCTAAATAATTAAATAGTAATCTCCTTTTTTCCATTAACTTATATTTTGCAATGTATCTCAGAGTATTAAAAGACATCAAATGTAGTCTCGTACAGGTTTCCCCAGAGATCTAAACTCTATTTTACTACATTTCAAATTATGAAACTTACGAGTTATTGCAAATATCATAATGTAATAATCATTTAAACCCTAGTGAACTTTGAGAGATTCACCATCACGACTTGAGTTTAATGAACAGGCATAATATAAGTCAATTATCGACGTTATTTAGCTATGTGAAAAGCCTAGTAGAAACTTAAACGTTTAAAGTTATTTTAATTTTATTTAAAATGAAGTTATGGAAATCCATGGAAATTATAGGAAAAATTTTAGATGAAAATTTTCATTTACCAGATAGTTAGAGGAGAATTATTCTCTCCCTAGAGATAAAACATATCGGTGGGAAAAGAAACCAAGGAAAGCAGAATAAAAACCTGGAGAAATACTTGAGGAAAAGGAAAGAGATTGAAAAACTTGAATAAGATGTTGTTAAAGTGAGGAAGGACGCTCCCAAAAGGATATTCTTGAGTTGCACTTAAAATCACTGGAAACTCTTTGAAAAACTTATATGTCTATGAGTTCTTGGTTAGACCAGGGAGTCTTGATCCCTGAGAATAGACCTTGATAGGTCACTTTCCATTTGTTGTTCTGGAATAAAATGGATCCGGGGGAGAACTGGTGGTTCCCATTATAATTAGTCAAAAGGAGTGCTATTATTATCTGCAATTTTCTGAATTCCAGAACCTAGATTACTATTATATTTGTTTTAATATGAAATTTCTGCAAGACCCTATGTGTTCGTTATAAATAAGGATCAAATTTGTTGCTGACTAGTCTAATTGAAAAGAATAAAATAGATAAGTGAACTTTGTTTTCTAAAATACTACTTATTTTTTGTAAAGATTTTGTCGGTGACCTCTATTTGATATGCAGTAGATAACTGAGGAGCTGTGATTCTAAGGGAGTGTGCTTACATGTTTATGGAGGCTCTAAAAAATGCCATTTTATTAAATCTAAATATTAAATTAATGTTATGCCTCAGAGTTAGTACATGGCTAGTGCCGACCGGGGCTAAGGATCCAATAACTGTCTCGGTTAATTGTTGATTGATATCAACCTGTAAATGAGAGTAATGTGAGGAAAAGGCTGGTTGGGCCAGCAAGTCTAGATAATATTGTTTGCTCTTACCAAGGGAATGAGAGTAATGTGAGGAAAAGGCTGGTTCGGCCAGCAAGTCTAGATAATATTGTTTGCTCTTACCAAGGGAATATTCTAAAGGATAGATGAAACCATGTTTCACAAAAACCAAGTTAAAGAGAAATATAGGGCGTAACGTAACAGAGAGATCAAATTGAATAAGGAAAGTATTTCTTCTTCTAGAAATTAAATGACTGATAAAATCATTGTCAATGAAACTATTTTATAAAGCAGAGCAAGATATTATATTGTGGAAATTATTTGAACTAATATATAGGAAGTTATACTTACAATATTAAATGGAATGACTATAAAGCATAGATAAGAATATAATCTAGAACCCATGCATGCAGTAGATCAATTATAGTGTCAATATTTCACCATATGATAATAGAATTCTCAGTGGCAAGTACTACCTAGGAGTAGCTTTCTTATGTATGTAGATAAAAAAGATTATACAACAAAGACTCAAAAAGTTCACAACTCTCGAATAATACAGTTCTTGCAGGGAAACCACCATCATGTTTTATGGTAGGTTCTTTTTCAAAATTTAGCTGTGTATAAAAATAAAAGTATGATTTCTATCATGTTATACGAATTATAAGCTATAGCTACAAATAGCCACAGAGGAAACTGAAAAGGAATTAAGAAAAAGAGACCCTCGTTGATCACAATATCTCCAAGTTTAAAATTGCAACAACTCAATCCCTTTAAGAATAATCGAGAATACATAATTTTGTTTGAGGCCAATGTGCAATAATGTTGAACAGTGTCTTAGAAAGAAATCATAAAACTAGGATTAATATCGCCAAATGCCAAAGGGTTTTCCATCATGGGGAAACACTAGTAGATTTAAGAGTAGACCATGTGCAACGGAAAGGAGGGGAAGAATTTGTAAGAGGGGCAAACATCTGTGAATTTAAAAATTCCCTAGCTCAATAATAAGGAGGCCAAAAACTAGACCAAATAATTACCTAAGGAAGAAAATAATAGATACTCAGTTCATAAAATTATATAAATTGAATAAGCCGTAAGAGAAACCTTGGGTAATGATGGATAGATTACCCAAAAAAAAAGAAATCCATCAATGTCGGGTAGGGTGGTACTTGAGAAAAACCCACTTTAGACCCTTAGGAAAATAATTAGGGAAAAAAATATCCGTGAAAAATTTATTTTAGTGCAGCTACCTATGAAATTAGTAGAAAAAAAAAATTTAATAAATAAATAAATAAATAATTAATATAATATAATAATAATAAAATTGTAAAAATTTAATAAATAAATAAATAAAATAAAATTGTCATTGAAGTTTCTAGTAACGAAGAAGTATAGTTAGTCCATATCGAGATAAAAATGGGTAGTGAATAAACCCTGATATTGAAAGAAACCTTATCTAGCATGCTAAACCAAAAAATGAGAACCTACAATAGTAATTGTTGTGTGAAATCAACATTTACAAATTGAGAAATCGCACATGAGAATTGGAAAACTATAAGAAATTAGGGATTTGCTTAAGTCTACCTACAGGATTCCTGAGAAATTAATAGTCACATGCCGACTAAGACAAATTGTAAGGTGAAAACGGGTAGTAGTGGTGGAGAGGTTAGGGGTAGTTACCCCATCAAAAACCCTAGAATTTTCACCTATCCTATCAGGTCATAACTATTAGGATATTTCGACATATAGGAAATAATAAAGTATAACTTGGTCTAGTGTTTAGTTAGGAAAAGTGTTTTTCTTTAGTATATACTTTTTGTAACTTAAAATCCAACGGTCACGATATATTCTAGACATGATGTGAACGGACGATTCATTCTCTCCTAGGTATTACTGACACTTGATCTATGGCTTAACACCTGGTTGGTCCATGATCTGTATTTAAAGAGAACGAAGGATCATTTGTCACGTGACAGTTAATGACAAAAGCTTATGTAAAATTTCTTTCTTTTACATCAATAAATTGCCTGAAGTGACCCCTTTGGATCATGTCATGGACTTTTTCCCTCTTTGAGGGTTTTAACCAAGTCAAGACTACTAGTGTATTGATATGTGATCTGTTTTTGAGTGGTGTCCTTTGGTTTTCTATCTAAGGAAATTACCCTATAAATTCCTACATGGTACTAGAGCTATTCGAGGGCCGCGTCATGGTAGACTACATATGAGTTTTGTTTCCTATATGCATTGTTTCTGGCCACTTTTAGCGTGAGAGGAATACTCTATTTTGTTATTAGCATATGTTCCAGTTAAATCCCTTTTCATTTCAATATAAAAGGTTTTTGGTAGCCCTAGGTACACCATTTTTAAGATCTCGAGGTATATGACCTTTATTTGTAGTTATATTTATTTATCTCTCGGTTTATCTTGATTTATAGTCTTCTATAATTTATTATTATTATTATGGATCTATACCTTTCATTTATGTTTATTCTCTTTACCCTGCGACTCTATGCAATATGGGAAAACTAGAAACAAAATTAAAGGATTTTTCTCATGCATATGCTCTTTTATGTTGCGCCTTAGTGTGATCTCAAAAAATAAAAAACTTTGAGAAAAATATAAAGTTTCCGGGAAAATCTAACTTTAAGTCGTAAGGATTTTGCTTTTTCATTTGGTTTGTGTGGTTGTTTTATTTTGTTTTATAAAAAAAAAGGGTTTTTGAAGTAATCACGCACCTAAAGCTTCACTGAAAAAAATAAAATAAAAAATAAATAAATAATTACTAACCTTTTTAAACTAGCCCACTTGGTCCAAAGTTACTTTATGGAAATAGAGGTCTTGCATTCAAGTCTTTATTTTTGTTTAGTTACTTTTTCAAAAAGAACATGTAGCTTATGTTTTAAAGTTACTTTATGTAAAAGTGATCTCACCCATTATAAAAGGTGAGTCACTCATAATTCTAAAGTCACTTTATCTTTTATTTAAGTTACAATTTACTGGATAGTTCATAAAGTACCATTGTAAAAGTAACTTTCACTTATTTATATAAGTGGGTCACATAATGTAATCTTTTTTTTAAAGTGAGCTAATTAGATTATGTTTCAAAACGAGGTGGGGGGGGGGGATTTTTTTACATATAACATTATCATTCACTTCCCAACATTCATGTGGTTCATTGACATGTTCAACAATGTTTCTTCAAAAATCCATAACATATTCATCCAGAAGCCATTTTCAGAGCCGTTTTTTTTAATCGGCCTAATTTTTCAATATTTTTCCATTGGAACACTTAGTTTCAGCATCTACAGCTTCAGTTTCTTTTAAGATTAAAATACCATCTTTACTTATTCTTGACAACGCCAACTACTTCAAATGGCTATCCTACATTGTGGATTTACTTAGAAGTAAATGTCTTTATATAATAGCTTTAAGGGAAGTGTCTAAACCTAAAGATGAATATAAGCAAGCCAAATGGGAAAATAAGCAAGATCAAGCACGTGGGTTGATAGGTATGTCTATTTCTCCAGACCTTAGATTCCATATCACAGAAATTGATAGCCCAATGAAGCAATGGAAGAACTCAATAAAGTTTTTGGAATTAAAAATGAAAGTAGAGCCCATCAACTCAAAAATGAGTTACTTACATTGTACCCCAATACTTTTTCCTCCATTGAATATCTTTTCTCCAAGTTGAAGACCCTTAGAGTTCTCTCAAAAGGTGTTAAAGTTAAGAAAGAAGATGGTAGCCTTATCTATTCATTTCTTACTAAGTCAGGACCAGCCTAATCTATGTTTATTTTCGCCTCCCATTCTATTAGAGAAGCCTTTATTTCTCAAGGAAAAGACTACAAGTCCCTGTCTTTTGATGCCATTTTTGATCCTTTAATAAGAGAGTAGGAAAAACTCTTACATGTTGGTCTTCTTAATACTTGGAACTCTTATAAGAAAGCCTTAGTATCCCATGAGCAACCAAGTTCAAATAATCCTAAGAAGGAACATCAAAAAAATATTGGTCCTAAACCAAACAAAGGTTGTAAGAAATTTCAACCTCACAATGAAAAATAACCTCAACAAAATTATAACTGAACTAAAAAAAAGGGAAGAAGACTGATAGGCATTGCAACTTTTGTAATTTTCAAATTCCTTAAGAAGATGGAAGCATTGGAAGTAGCAATGAAGAAGCATAACATCCATTTGGAGCACTCTTCAACTTCAACTTCATTTTTTGCATGTGGTTGTCAAGCATCTCAGTCTAGTTATTCACTAAATGTACCTTATTATTCTCATTCTTATGAGTGTCTCATTTATTCTAGAGCTTATTGCCACATGGAAAAAACAAATCCATGTTTTCTTCTTTAAATTATGGTAGCACCAAAAATATATATTTTGGTAATGATAGATCTCATAACATTGTAGGTACTGGAACTATTCATCTAGACAATGGTCAATTTAAAGATGTCTGATGTGTTCCTACCTTATTGAGGCACCTTAAATTTGCATATCAGATAACTCATTTGGGTGAAGGTAAAACTGTTGAATTTTCACCTCATGATGTTGTAATTAAGGACCTAAGAGATCCTTGATAGATTTTCATTGCTGGAATTGTTGACGATTCTACAAGGTTGTATAAGTTTAACAACTTTGGGTCATCAGCTCTTCCCTCGGTATTTTTTGCTTATAATGATGAAGTGAGAAAACTTTAGCATGAGTGATTTGATCACTTAAACTATCACTCTCTTCAAAACCTATGTAAAGAAAATGTTGTGACAGGTCTTCCTATGGTATCTTGTAGAGATGCTGTTTTTTCTAGATAAGTACTCATAAAAAATCATCGGGATAGTTTTGAAAAACATTCCTCTTGGCACACCTCAACCCCTTTATAGCTTGTGCATAGTGATTTATGTGGTCCACTTCCAGTTGTTTCTTTCTTTGGTTACAAGTATTTCTTAACTTGAATTAATGATTTCTCTAGGCGCACTTAGGTATACTTATTAAAAATCAAGAGTGAAGTATTTATCATGTTCTTGGCATTTAAGAACTTTGTTGAGAAACGATCTGGACATCAAATTCTTAAGATAATATCTGATAATGGCGGAGAATATGTTAACAACAAATTCATGAACTTTTGCACTAAGCATGGAATTGAATTGCAACGTACTATTCCATATACTCCACAACAAAATATCACTCCAAAAGAAACATGGATCTCAATTAAACTAGATGTAAGTCACTTTCATGTTTTTAGAATTGGAGCATGGACCCATATTCTAGATGAGAAACATAAAGCCCTAGAATCTAAGAGTGAAAATATTAATTTTTTTGGATATTCTGATGATTTCAAAGGATAGATAATTCTCCAACCCAAATCCAAAAATGTTATCATTAGAAGAGATGTAAATTTTGTTGAGAATATATTGGCATACGAGCCTAGTTCAGCAGTTGTGCCACCTCTCTCTATCCCTTCTACTTATGAAAATATTTCTTCTTCAGATGATGATAGCGAGGATGGAAATCCTCCCCCACCTTCTCAAGATCCTCCTTCAGCTCCTCAACTTCCAAAATGGGTTCACGTAACTCGGGATGTGACAGGTTCTCTCGTAGGTGATCCTACAGATTAGCGTCATACACATCCTCAGTTCAATAAAGCCTCTTCCTTGCTCAAGCTTCAAGGAATTCTAATCTTGACACCTTTAAAAAACCTTCAGGCCATCTAGATAGGGATATAACTATGAATGAAAAATATCATTAATTATTGGAAAATGATATATGTGACCTTGTTCCTCTTCCAAAGGGACAAAAAATTATTAGATGCAAATGGGTTTACAGAACTAATTTTGCACCAGATGGAAAAGTTGATTAACATAAATATATTCTTGTTGCTAAGGGTTTTTAGTAAGTTTAAGGCATTAACTATACTAAAACCTTAGCTCCTATTGCCAAAATGAACTCTATCCACCTTGTTCTTTCCCTTGCTACCTCTTTCAAATGGGAAGTCCATCATATGGATGTTAATTACGCATTCTTGCATGGGGTATTTCATGAATAAATATATATGGAACAACCTCCTGGCTTTATAAAAGCTGAATCCACCCTTGTATGTCAGCTTAAGAAATCCCTTCATGGTCTCAAGTAATGCCCTCATGATTGGTATGCCAAAATGTATAGCTTTCTTTTAGATACTAGCTTTTCTAGGTGTCATTATGACAATATTGTCTACACCAAGAAAGTAGGTAAGTCTCTTATCATTCGTGTTCTTTATGTTGATGATCTTATCCTTACTGGTAGTGATCCCAACTCTATAAACCATGTGAATTCAAGCCTTGAAAAGCATTTTCAAATGACAGACTTAGGACACTTGCATTATTTTCTTGGTCTTCAAGCCTTGCAATCCAAAGAAGATATTTCCCTTTGCCTATCTAAGTATTACTATGATTTTCTACACCAATTCCACATGGAACACTGTAATCCATCCCCTTCTACCTTTCACTTTGAAGCCAATCTCTTAGTCACTTGTACTTCCCCTGAAGTTGATGCTACGTTACACTGTCAACTTGTTGGAAACCTTTTGTATCTGACCCATACCCATCCTGACCTTTCCTTTTTTGTTGGCCTTATTTCTTGGCTTATGCAAAATGCACATGAAATTCATTAAAAATAAGCTAAAACAATATTTCATTATGCTTGAGGTACAGTTTAGTTTTGGATTCATTATAGTGCAAAAGCATCTCCTCTATTGGTTGGTTTCACTATTTCTGATTGGGATGATGACCTTGATGATCGAAAGTATACTATAGCTTATGAATTCACTCTTGCTTCTGGAACTATTACATTGACTTGAAAGAAACAAAGTGTCATTTATTTTTCTTCAACAGAAGCAGAGTATCTTTGCGTCGTTGAAGCTAGTAAGGAAGCCCTATGGCTTCCTCAGTTCCCGTCATAGTTTGGTATCCAACACTAGAATCTAACTTCACTTTGATGTGATAATCAAAGTGCCATTCAACAATGCAAAGATCTAGTCCAACGTCAACACAAAAAAAAACATTGAAATACACATGCACTTCATCAGAAAGCTCATTCATGACCATGTTATGGAAGTGCAATATTGTTCAACCAATGATCAAGTACCATACATCTTTACAAATGTTCTCACAAAGGTGAAGTTTACTAAGCTTAGATTTATGGTTGGAGTTCAAGAAGTTGTCACTAAGGTGGGATAGGCTCTAATTTCTCCTTTGTTCTCCCACTGTGTCATCTTTGTACATCCTTCAATCCTATCCCATATTGTTCTTAAGGATGGATGTTAGGATATTTTATCACATAGCAAAAATTAAGTATAACTTGGTCTAGTGTATAGCTAGGCAAAGTGTTTTTCTTCAGTATGTACTTTTTGTAACTTACAATCCGATGGTTACGATATGTTCTAGACATGAAGTGATATGATGGTTCATTCTCTCCTTAGTATTTTCGACACTTGATCTATGGTTTAACACCTGATTGGTCCATGATCTCTATTTAAATAACATGGAGGGTCATTTGTAAGGTGATCATTCATGAGAGAAGCTTATGTAAATTTGATCTCTTTTACATTAATAAATTGCCTCAAGTGGTCACGTTAGCTCAGGTCATGGAATGTTTCCCTATTTGAGAGTTTTAACCACGTCAAGAATACTAGTGTACTAATCTATGATCTGTTTGTGAGCAATGTCCTTTTGTGTTTTATCTAAGGAACTTACCATGTAAATTCCTGGATATGAAATAAATAATGTAGATATGAAATAATTTTATTGTACTCAACTCAATAATGATATAAATAATGTAGAGATGAAATATTTGTATTGTACTCAGATCAGTAATCAATGGAAAGTGATAGATAAGTTTTGGGAACATTCTAACCTAATGTTAGATGTGATAATCATGTTACCAAGAAAATAAAATCCATAGTGGGTATTCATAACATCTTTGAGAAATCAAAAACTTGTTATTTTATAAATCTAACCATATGGTAGCACAAATCACAAGTGAGTGGCGAGTACTTAATTCCTTGGGTAATTGATCTCATAACTTTCCAATTTTCGGATCCCTTTTTGGAAAGGGAAAACTAATAATTTACCACCTATTTAGTTGCAAATTAGGTTGAGGTCATATAATAATTGTATTAAATTTGATTATCTATAGAATTAAAGGTAAAACAAAGTAAAAAAGAAATTAAAATTAATTATGTTTACAATAAGGGGATGTTACACATGGTATCAGAGCTGAAGGGTTCAATATTGTAGACTATGAGCTCAATTAAAACTAAAATATCATTTTAAAACTTATTATAAATTAAGAAAAAAAGAAGTGAAGGAACTCCTCAATGAGTAATTGGAATAAAATTTGTTGTAATAATTGAATGAGTATGGGGTACCCAAACTAATACGCTAGAAGAGAAAATGGTTGTTTGGAAGTAAATACGTGAGTAGGAAAAATAGAATTGAAATAAGGTAGAAATCCATTGTTAAAAACTACAAAGCATTAAATAGATATGTTTAGGAAAGAAAACAATGTGTCATATCTGAAATCACCTTGGAAGTAAAGGACTATCTATTTTCTGGTTGTCAGTTAATAATTGTGAAGTTGCATAAAAACATTGAAATATATAAAAGTGATATTCATAAAGAAATTATATGAATGTTGGGAATGGATATATATTTGGGAAGGGGGCATAATTACTTAATTAATATAAGCTATATACTTTCATATGTCTTGGATGTTGAACCGATTAATTAAGGAACGATTTGATAGTAGAAAAGCCAAGAATGAAAGAATGTACACATAATTAAGTGTAAGATATAAAGAAAAATATAGGGTGTGTTGGTATATGCAAAGAAGCAACCTAGGCGTACTTAATGATAACCATGTTAGTTTGAATGAAGAAAATAGAACACTTGTCACTATAAAAAATTTTGGGTAATTGGTTCAAAGTGTTGGAATCCTATATAGCATTTGTAAGGGACATGGTATGACGACAAAAGGCACAAACCTATATGTTGAAAATATAAATATGGTCTAAATAAGTTCAGCGGAGTAATAACCGATAGGCATGAGTAATCTTGAATTTTATGATTGAAAAAATGGTAAAGGAAATTAATGAAATTCTCAGTGGGGAGTCTGTGACTTATGCCTTCAGTATGGAAAAGTGTATTTAAATTAATATCCTTTGATAACACTTCAAAAATTGTAAAGGCTTTGTTGTGTAGTGATATATTATGGCATTTTACAGTTTTCATATTTTTTAAAGAACTTTTTAACCTTTTAGAGCAAAACAAATCATAAACAAAACCATTTCTTGATAATTAAAACTTTAATATTGGCGAATCGAACGAAGTGAAATTGTCCCAAATAGGTTACAAAAGAATGAGTCAAGAAATCAGGTGAGGAACATTATCCAAAATTCTTATTTTCTTTAAAACAATAAAAACCCAAAATAAATAAATTAGAAAAGGGAGTATCAAGAAATTGAGTATAGTAATAGAATTTTTGGGCAATATTTATGTTTAAGAATCTGCAATATGGAGATAAGTTTTGATAAACAATATGGGAGAATATTAGTCTCAAAAATAATAAATAAAGCAATATAATTGAGACTTTTAAGTTTGAAGTAGCATGATAATGATGTTTGGGTTATTCCTCGAAACCAAATATGGAAGCATATTAAACAGTGCTACCGATATCAAATATATCAACTTTATATCAAAATGAAATGAAGAGAAAGTAATATTAAAGTGAACTTCAAGAATATGAAAATGGACTAAAATAGTGTAATAGCCCCTAAAATATAAAAAGGACTTTAGGTGGTTTTATAATTCCTATTCTTGATGCACATGGAAGGCTCAACAAATTTTGTGAGTTACAAACTCACAATATTAAATGACACGATGATTCACTAGGTTGTTTATTTTATAATAGCCTCATAATTGGGTAGGTTAAGTATTACCAAAATAAGATGATAGGAGATTTTTTTGCTTAATTTAAACAACTAATTTGATATTTGAATATTTGAGATGAGTTGATACAGTAATATGAACCATAATAAATGTACGCTAAAGTTCATGGATAATGTAGTAGGACAAAAGAAAATTATATATATGCATATAATGGAACATAATGACACAATTGTAAATTACAATAAGGAAAGTTTTAACCATATCCTTGTTGATCTAATACTTTTTTTTTAATATTTTGGTGAATATTATAAGCTAAAAAGGAAAAAATAGAGGAACATATATGTGTATACACACGATAACACACATGTATATTAAATATTTCTAAGAGTTCGTTGCCTTAACATGGCTTGAAGAATGGATAATGGGTACTCGTAGAACGTGATAAGAAATCGGTAGGTAGCTGAGTAAGGTAACCAAAGGAAATGTGCCACCAAATTATACAAAAAATATGTTTTGGTAAAGAGAATGTTGGTAGCATATTTGCATAAGAATTACATACTCTTGTTATCATGTGATGTACTAACATTGAAGATGGAGTTTGACCCTAGATGAGTACCTTAAAGAACTCTAATATAACTTTGATACACATAAATAATGTTTAAGAATGAACATATGTTCATAAAATCACAAAGTCAAGATAACAACCCTAACAAGATGTGATGAGGCAACTAACGGGACGACAATGTAAGGGGAAAAGAACCCCATAGATAATAAACCTAAAACAAAAAGAAAGTGAAATCTTAATCAATGATTTTCATAATAGAAATGGATGCAACTCGAAGAAGAAATATGAGAAAATCTTAGGTGAGAGACATTGGAGAAGCATGGTTGTAAGAAGTGGCGACATAATGTTTTGTGAAATTAAACATGCTTGTATTATTACTGGTTGTGCCCTTGTATTTCCATAATTATTTAGTTCAATATTGTCCTTTTCTTTTGACCTCGTTGGTATACTAAGAAAAATAGAAGGAGACAAATACAATATCGAAATTGATTGAAATATAAAACCTTAATCAATCTGTTTTTTGAAAAAAATCGGCAACCAATTAACATGGACATGTTTCGGTTCACCTGAACAACGGACAATTGATAATAATAATTATCCTTCAAACTTGGTAGTGTGGTGCTGCAACATTTGGTATATTATGGAAGTTGATGCGGCTTAAAGGACACATTATTAGAGGTAAGTTATCATGGGAAAGGTAAGGAAGCGTACTAAGCAAATAAGAGAAGGGATAATGATAAAAAGTATAATCATTGGGAAGTGGTATAGTGAAATAATCCTTCTAAGTGGAATTAAATTTTGGTTTAATAACAATTTCGTGGGACCCTATAGGTCAAATGTATTAAACTGACCTGCTGGTGAATGCAGCGAATAACATGCCGTAAACAAATGTGTTAAAAGTAAAAAATATATATTATAATAGATTAACATAGAGAGTAATGTGTAAACAAATTTGTCTATATATTTCATCAACAATGTGTAACCGAGGAAAAATAAAGGTCGAAAGTTGACGTGCAAAGAGGACTCATGTTTTCCGCTCAAAGGAAAATAACAAAGAATCCTAGGATGACGATAACTAGGTTTATTTCAACAAGTAAAAAGAAATACAATTGTGCCGAACATAGCATGAACAAAAGGTTATGCTAAATATCTACTTATCTATGATTAATGCATATTTAAAATAAATCAAAAGAATATTAATGTTACCTAGTATTACAATACACTAGTTGCAATCTACTATAAAATACCAAGATCAATTAATGGTTTCTGAAAATATTAATACCATTAATGAATGGCACGCAAAAAATAAAAACCGATTAAAAAGAAGAAATGATACTTCCATGATATGAAATTTATAGTGGAATCACATGATAGAGTTTAGAAATGGGAATATCCATTCAGTGACTAAAAGGATTAATTTCTATTTTAATGAGATATAATCATGTTGTCGAGTCTTGTTGAGTGCAGGTTGCTAATTCTTGTGAGGGTGTGATACATGTTGATGACCTGTACTAGGTACATAGATAAAAAATGATGGTGTTTTAAATAATTATTGATGGCAACAAATGAAAACCATAATGATTGTGGATGTTGGTTGGACCAGACAGAGTATTTATGGTCAAAATTCTATGCATTGTTAATCTAAGAGAGATTATGCTTCAGAAACATGTAATCACCTAGTTAAAGTGCAGTGGAATCACTTCATCTGGAAGAGGCTATCTGTCACGATACAAATTTTATGTGCAAGATATATTCCATCCTATTTTGAGGGAAAGGAAACACCAAGAATTATGTTTCGCTCAATAACGGGGAGATGTAACACTCCTAGATGAAAAGTAAATATTTAATTTATTTTTACCACGGTGACTAGGTAAGACATGGGCTATGTGAAAAGCCTAGTAAAAATTTAAATGTTTAAAGTTATTTCAGTTTTATTTAAAGTTTGGTTATGGGAAGCCATGGAAATTATAGGGAAAAGACCCTAGATGAAAATTTTGATTTACCATATAGTTAGAGGACAATTACTCCCTCCCTAGAGATACAATATCGTAGTGGGAAAGAAGCCAAGGAAGGGAGAATGAAAAGTTGGAGGCATCCTAGAGGAAAATAAAATACATCGAAAACCTTGAACAAGACATTGTTAAGGTGAGGCAAAAATGTTTTGGAAGGGTATTCTTGAGCTAGACATAGAATTAGTGGAAACCCTATGATAGACTTGTATACCTCTGATTTCTTGGTTGGACTAGGTAGTCTTGATTCCAAAAAACAAACCTTGATAGGTCACTAACAATTTATTGTTCTTGAATTGAAAATGCTGAAGGGGGGAACAAGTGTTTGTCATTCTCATTGGTCGGTAGGAGTGGTCCTATTCTCTGTAATTTCCCAACAACCTAGATTAAAAAAGATAAGTACCTTAATTTTTGAATTCCAAAACCTAGATTACTATTATATTATTTCTAGTATGAAATTTATGCAATACCCTATGACTCGTTATAAAGAAGGATAGAATTTGTGGTTATATAGTGTAATTCAAAAGAATAAAATAGATAAGTGAACATTTTGTTCTAAAATACTAATTATTTCTATAAATATATTCTCGATGACTTATGTTTGATATGCAGTAGATAATTTTTTAAATGTGATTCTAAGGGAATGTACTTACATGTTTATGGAGAATCTATAAAACACCATTCTCTTAACTCTAACTATTAAATTAATATTATACCTCACAGTTAGTTCCTAGCTAGTGTTGGTAGGGGCCAAATAGCCAGTAAAAATCTTTGTTAATTGCTAATTGATATCAAACTATAAATGGGAGTCATTCCAGGATGAAGTTGGATAGGCTAGCAAGTCTAGAATGCATTTTTATTAACCTCGTTTCCTCTTACAAAGGGAATATCCTAAAGGATAGATGAAACGAGGTTTTGAAAAACCCAAGTTAAAGGGAAAGATAGGGTATAACTTAACAAATATATAAAATTGAATAAGGGAAGTATTTATTTTTGAGGAAATTAGAAAATTAATAAAGTCACTACTCATGGAAGTATTCTATAAAAATGAGTAAGAGATTACACCATGGAAGTAATCTTGGTGATTATATATACGACTATAGGTAGTTATACTTGCAATATTAAATGGAATCTCTTAGTTATTTCAGTTGAGAATAATTAATATTATTTTGATATTAATGGAGAAAATGGTTGCATTGTTGTAACTTTCTCCCTAGTTTAGGATTAGTTCCTATAGTTATGGGGTTTGGGTGCAACTTCCTATTTCCTAGTATTGTATTTAATGATGTAATCTTTGATTGATTAGGTAATAGAGTGGACGAGAGTGATCTCTCAAGTTTTGTGAGTGTAGTCTCCATGTGCAGGCCACACCTGAGAGCTACATCTCTTTTCTTTTCAATTATGTTCACATTTTATCTTGGTATCAGAGCTCAGATTGAGTGAGCCTGATCTTTTGTCACCTGTGAGGCTGAAGTGCCTGTAATATCTAGCTTGCCTGTGTGGCGGAATTGCCTGTGTGGCTTGAAGTGCCTTTGTGGCTGTGTGTACATGAGAGCTCTGTGATCAAGTGAGCAAGTGGACTGCAGAACACCTGGCTCGGGCTCGGAATTTGTTTTTATTTATTTATTTATTTTATTTTATTCTATTTTTTTTTTATTCTATTTTTTTTTATTTTTTTATTTTTTTTATTTTTTTTTCCTGGGTAGAAAGGCCAACTAGTGCGGATTTTGCGCTGACAGTCGTGCCAGAAGTGGAATTAGCGCAGGTTTGGAGGGATAAATCGCGCTAAAGCGCGGAATTTGAGGGATAAAATGCGCTAAGCACGGATTTTACCAGGAAAGTCGTGCCAATTAAATTACTCTAAGTGATTTTTAATTAGCGCGGATTTTTCGCTCGGGGTAGCGCTAAGGAGATTACTGAACAACGTGAACTTTGTTTGGCGGTTTGCAAACAGTGCAAATCGGTAGAGTGGCAGATCAGTTCGGGAGAGACAGATCGGGAAAGCGCTAGAGGAGATCTGCAGGAAACCTCGACTTTGCTTGGCGATCTGCAAGGAGAGCAGGATCGGCGAAGTGGCAGATCAATCCGGGAGAGGTGGATCGGATCAATTGTGATCAGATCATTGTTTCGGCTGTGTTGGAAACACCGAATTTGCTCATTGGAGCAGGAGTGCCAGACACTGCAGATCGGTGGCAGAGGTGACAGATCGATCTGACAAGTATTGTTTTTGTTGTTTTTTGTGTAGATTCACAATGAGTAATACGATGGAATCTTACCTTAATGAGTCTGGTAAACTCAACGGGTCTAACTTCACGAACTGGAAGTTTAAGATCCAGACTCTGCTCGAAGGTGCGAATGCTTGGGCTATAGTGATAGGCGATGAGCAGAAGCCGACCGCAACCACACAGAAGGAAGACTGGGAAAAACGAGAAAACAAGGCCAAAGTCCTGTTGAATATGTCTGTGAAAGACAATGTTATTGCGCACATTAGATATTGTAAAACGTCTGCGGAGATCTAGACGAAAATCAAAAATCTGTATGAGACCCAGAATACAAACAGAGTTTTGGCTCTGAAAAGCAAGTTATTTTCAATGAGGATGGACGAAAGGGAATCTGCTACTGCATTTGTAGCGCGAATTAAGGATGTTAAAGACAGATTGGGGGCCATTGGAGTGGCGGTGGCTGATGAAGATCTTGTTGCAATTACAATGAATGGGATGCGTGATGATTTCCAAACCTTCATCACTAGAGTCTCGGCAAGGGAGAAAGCACCCACATTCGATGATCTTACTGCAATATTGCAGCAAGAGGAAGACCGACGGCAGAACCTGAATCTGAACCCCCAAAGTGACGATCTCGCGCTGGTGGCAAAACGACGACTATCTAAAGGAAAGCAGTCACAGCAGCAATCAAAGCAAAAAGGAGGAACATCACAGAAGAATCCGCATTCTCATAAAGGTATGCTTGCAAATCATTATGAAAAGAAATGTTATTATTGTGGAAAAACGGGTCATATACAGAAAGATTGTTATTATAAGAAGCAGGCTGATGAGGCAAGGAGGAGACAGGTAAATCCAAAACACAGAGGATATTTTGTTGAAGAAGAATACTTCAGTCATGAATTTCGACTGTTCACAGTCGACTATGCCCTTTCAGCATCGAATGAAGATGACATCTGGTATGTCGATTCCGAAGCATCCTCTCACATGACAGGTAATAAGGAATTTTTTGATAGTCTTGAAGAAATTATAAATGGATCAAAAATATATCTAGGGGATGATAATGGATATCAGATTAAAGGTCATGGGGTGATTTCAGTTAAGTTACCAAATGGAAAAATTAGTCACCTTTCAAATGTTTTATATGTACCGGGAATAAAGAAAAACCTGATATCTGTATCCATGATGGTTGATCAAGATATGCATGTAGAATTCTTCAAGACTCATTGTGTGATAAAGGATTGCAGGAATAAATTGTTGCAACAGGCATGCGAGTTGGAAGCTTATACAGGTTGGATGCAAAAAGTATATCAAAGAAAGCCATGGTTGCAGGAGAGTCGATAGCTGAACTACTCTGGCATCAGAGGTTTGGTCATCTGAATCTGCAGGATCTCATGTTGTTACAAAGTAAAGGTATGGTCGAAGGTCTTCCCATCTTTCGTAACATTCAGTTAAACTGTGATGGTTGTTCCTTAGGAAAGATGCACAGAGAACAGTTCCCTGTGCATGATAGGAGGACGCAAACAGAAATCTTAGAGTTAGTGCACACTAATGTATGTGGTCCCATGCAAACAAGGTCGCTAGGGGGAGCATACTATTTTTTGTTATTCACTGATGACTGCACTAGGTATTCATGGGTTTATTTTTTAAACAAGAAAAGTCAGACTTTCCAATGTTTTATAGAGTTCAAAATCCTGGTGGAAAAACAGTTTGGAAAAAGTATTAAAATTCTCCGATCTGATCAAGGAGGAGAATACAAATTAAAGGAATTCATGAAATACTAAAAAACTCACGGGATTGTTCAGCAATATACAGTGCCACATACACCACAGCAAAATGGAGTTGCAGAGCGTAAAAACAGAACCTTGGTGGAGTGTGTAAGGAGCATGCTGCAAGGTAAGGGTCTATCTAATATTTTTTGGGCAAAAGCAATAAATATTGCTGTATATTTAAAAAATAGAAGTCCTACTAGGTTTCTTGGCTTCAAAACCCCTTTTGAAGCCTTATATGGATTTAAACTAGTAGTAAACCACTTAAGAGTCTTTGGGTCAAAGGAATTTTCACATGTACCCAAAGCTGATAGAAAGAAACTAGACCCTAAGGCAGTCAAATGTATCTTAGTTGGTTATGGCACAGAGTTTAAAGCATACAAATTGTTTAATCCTAAGTCTCGTAAGACATTTGCAAGTAGAAATGTAGTCTTTCATGAACAGGTACAGGAAAGGAAAGCTGATGTTGGAGATGATTGGCACATTCCATTGCTATTGGAGAAAAGCAGCGAGGATGAGAGGGAGAAGGAATAGGAGTAGAAAGAAGAGAATGAAGAAGAACAACAAGAAGGTGAAAAAGTAGGCCCAGTTATTGCAGAGGAAAACAAATTTGAGGTAAGTCCCCTACCAAGAAGGTCAGGTAGGAAGACTCAATTACCATTGAAGTTAAGAAACTATGCTTTGATGTCAAAAGTTTTGAACATTTTAGAACCCTCTAATTACAAAGAAGCTAGTCAATTTAAGGAATGGAGAGCTGCAATGGATGAAGAAATGGAGACAATTTTTAGAAATGATACTTGGGATTTAGTTGAGCTACCTAAGAATAAAACACCCATAGGATGCAAGTGGCTGTTTAAACCAAAAATGAATGCAAACGGAAGTATAGATAAGTTAAAATCTAGGTTGGTTGCAAAAGGATATTCACATAAGGAAGGCATAAATTTTGATGATACTTTTGCACCTGTAGCAAAGCTAAATACAATCAGAATGCTTATTGCTTTAGCTACTAAATATAATTGGGAATTACACTAGCTTGATGTTAAATCTGCATTTTTAAATGGTGATTTAAAAGAAGAAATTTACTTAGTACAGCCAGAAGGATATGTAAAGAAGGGGCATGAACATCTTGTTTGCAGATTGAAAAAGGCTTTATATGGTTTAAAGCAAGCACCCAGGTCTTGGTATGAAAAAGTTGATTCTTTCTTTATAGAGTATGGTTTCCATAGAAGTTTAGATGACCCAAATTTGTATACCAAGTACAATAATCAGGGACATATTATTTTGATTTCTTGTATGTGGATGACATGATTATAACAGGAAATGCATTTGATTTAATCAAAGGAATCAAAAGGCTTATGGCACAAGATTTTGAAATGAAGGATCTTGGAAGCCTTCACTATTGTCTGGGATTAGAAGTGTTCAAAGATACTGGGCAAACTTTTCTTACCCAAGGGAAGTATGCTAGAAATTTGTTGGAAAAGTTTGGGATGGATCGGTGTAGATCAACAAGAACACCTTTGTAGCAGAATCTGAAATTGAGCAGTGATGATGGCACTAAGGAGGTAGATGCCACAATGTATAGACAGCTAGTTGGCAGCCTGATATATCTTACAACAACCAAACCTAACTTGGCATACTTAGTTAGTGTGTTGAGCCAATTCATGTCAAAACTGCTTGAAAGTCACTGGACAACAGCAAAAAGCATGTTGAGGTATCTTTGTGGTACTATTCATTTTGGTATTTTATACACTGATGTATCCGATGTTACTCTAGCAGGTTTTTCAGACTCAGACTGGGTAGGTAACCTGGATGATCGGAGGTCCATCACAGGTTATGCATTCAACATAGGTTCCGGGGTCATAGCATGGAGCAGCAAGAAACATAGTACTGTAGCTTTGTTGTCATGTGAAGCTGAGTATCAAGTATTGTGTGCAGCAACTTGTGAAGCGATCTGGTTGAGGAGACTTCTCAAAGATGCAGGAAAAGAACAGAAGCAACCCACTTCTATCAAAAGCGACAACTAGAGCACCATCAAATTAGCATATAATCCAGTGTTTCACAAAAACACCAAACATATAGACACTCAGTTCCATTTGTTAGAGAAAAAATACAATCAAATGAAATTGCTATTGTATATTGTAAAACCTGTGACAATGTGGCTGATATTTTCACAAAGCCTCTTGAACGAGTGAAATTTGAATTGTTTAGAAAGATGCTAGGAGTTCAGGAGAACCCTTTCTCCATTAAGGGGGGAGTTGAGAATAATTAATATTATTTTGATATTAATGGAGAAAATGGTTACATTGTTGTAACTTTCTCCCTAGTTTAGGATTAGTTCCTATTTCCTAGTATTGTATTTAATGATGTAATCTTTGATTGATTAGGTAATAGAGTGGATGAGAGTGATCTCTCAAGTTTTGTGAGTGTAGTCTCTAGGTGCAGGCCACACCTGAGAGCTACATCTCTTTTCTTTTCAATTCTGTTCACATTTTATCTATTTCTATGTGTTGGCCCGAAGGGACGCAAGTAATATATTTGATTCAAACTGTAGTAATAAATCCTTCTTGGAATGTGCATCAAATGTTTTCCCTAATACCAAGAAAAAGTAATGTATACCCTCAAGAATAGATAAGAACATAATTTATAACCCACAGAGTAGATTGAAAATAGTGTGAATATTTCACCATATGGTAGCATTATTTTGAGAGGAAAGTAATACCTCGGAGTATCTTATGTGTGTATATATATAGAAAATATACAAAAAGGAGTTAAAAAGTTTATAACCCTCAAATAACAGAGTTGTTTGAGGGAATTGACCATCGTGTTTTATGCTAGTTTTTCTTTTCAAATTTAATTGTGTATACAAAATAAAACTAGCATTGATTTCAAAATATATGAGAAGTAAGCCATAACTACAAATAGCCATACGAGAACCTAAAAAGGAATAAGCAAACGGGATTCATTCGTTCAAAATAATATTTGCAGGTTTAAAAGTGCAACAAGTAGATCACATTAAGAATAATCCAAAATAAATAATTTCATTCAAATCCATCTTTCAATAATGGTGAACATTGTCTTAAGAACATTCATAACCCTAGGATTAAACTCTCCATGTGGAAAAGGGTTTTCCATCATGGGAAATCCATAACAAAGTTAAGGGTATACCATGTGCACGTGAAAGGAGGGGAAGAATTTGTAATAGGGAAAACATCTCTGAATCTCAAAATAAATTCCTTAGCTTAACAAGCGAGAGTCCAAGAATCTACACCAAAGAGTTACCTCTCGAAAAGGAAGAAAATAATAGATACTCAGCCCATAAAATTATATAACTTGAATGAGACGTAAGACATAACTGGGGCAACGACTAATATATTACTCGAAAGAAAAAGAAATCCATAGATGTTGGTTAGGGTGGTACATGAGAAAACCATCACTTTAGACCCTCATGAAAATAATCAAGAAAACAAAAATCAGTGACAAAGATTGTTTGGTGTCGTTACTTATGAAATATAGAAAAAAAAATTAACATGTTAGGAAAATCTCCACAACAGAGAAGTACAGTTGGTCCAGACCGAGATGTAAATTAGGAGCTAATGAACCTTGATACTGAAAGAAATATTATCCGTCATGTCAAACAAAAATAATAGAACTTGAAATAGTAAAAGTTGTGTGAAATAAACCTTTACAAACTCAAAAAATGAACACTAGAATAGGAAAACTATAGAAAATTAGGGAGGTTCTCGAGTCTTCCTATCAGAAACCTGAGACATTAATAGTTGCATAGCTTTGAGACAAGTTGTAAGGTGCAAATGAGCAGTAGTGGTGAAGAGGCAAGGGGGTAGTTACCCCATAACCAACCCTAGAATTTTCACCGATCAGATTAGGTCATGGAATATCAATGACGTAGAGATGAAACAAATGTATTGTACTCGCTTAGTTCGACACTCAAGGAGAAGGGACCGATAGGTTTAAGGAAACTTCTAACCCAGGGTTAGACATTACAATCATGTGATCGGAAAAAAATCCTAATGGGTATTCATTTAAATGTCAAGAGATCAAAAACCCTTTATTTTATCAATCTAATCATATGATAGCATAAATTGGAAGTCAGCCATAAATCCTTAATTCTTTGGTTAAATGATCTCATAATCTTCCAATTTCCAGATCCCTTGTAGAAAAGGGAAAACGAAGAATTTACGACTCGCTCTGTTAGAAAGTGAGTTGACATCATATAATGATGGTATTAACTTTGATTCATTATATTATTATAGATAAAACAAAATAAAATAGAAATAAAAATTAATTAGGTAGACAATATGGGGATGTTACAGGCGGCTTCAACTCCAATATTGTCATAAAAAGGATATGTGTCGCCCAATATTATTTGAACGATATTTTTAAAAATTTTAGATACAATGGATGAACATCGATTAGTAATCATCCATAACTTTCAAGGTTGAAGCCTCATGCACGCTTGCATATTTATGTTCCGGTTTGCAATTGAAAATGAAAAATTTTCCTCTAGGTAATCTCTAAAACCTGTTATTTAAGAGTCATATATGCTAGCTATTAGGTTTGTGTGACCCGTGATTAGTTACTATGCTTATGTGTATTTGTCTTTCAGACAAGAGATTGCATTTATGGAACAATAGATCAATTGTTTAGTACATTTTATTTTTATAGTTCTTGTAGGTTTTATACTTTTATCAATTTTTATTTATTAAAATTGGAAATGAAAAGTTCTTATTATTTTTTACATGGAAAAGGAAGATTGATAAGTTTCGTGTATATTCATTTACTATTACTAAAAGAGGTCAGGTTTTCGAAAGGGGTGAAAAGTTTTGTTTGAAATTGTTTTTATTTTCCTTTCTAATGTTTTAATATTTAATATCTTTATAATATTTCAAATCTCCATCTCGATCCATAACATTTGTTGTATTGGATAGGGTTGAAAAGTGGCTGACAATGCAAACGCTAAGAAAAAAGATTCTAATAAATAAAATTGTAAAGTTTGTGATTTAATGTTTAGAGTATTTATTTATATAATGTTTAGAGTATTTCTTTGTATAATATGGTTTACATTATTTTATTAATTATAAGATTAATATATTGTATATATATTTTTTTTCAATCTGAAAGATA
The DNA here is from genome assembly GCA_000404065.3 of Pinus taeda. Lineage (NCBI taxonomy): Eukaryota > Viridiplantae > Streptophyta > Pinopsida > Pinales > Pinaceae > Pinus > Pinus taeda. The sequence goes on along the minus strand of APFE030439479.1, from coordinate 98,426 downwards.
TCTTATTATAAATATTTCGTTAGGTTTTAATTTAAATATTAAGATATAAAAATATATTCAAGAATATAAAATTTTATTTTATAAATTCATGATAAATTCATTATTTATGGTCATTAGGTTATATATATATATAGATAGATATAATGGTAATTTGTTAGTTCTTATTATTTCTTTGTATTTTCATTAGGAGTATGTATATTTTTACCTCAAATATCAAAATGGATGTATTATTCTTTATTTCATTAAAAAAAAAAAAATGAATAAAACTATATATTGTTATATTATAATTTTATTCAAAGAATGTTTCTCCTTATGTAAGGAAGTATGATGTGAGATTTGGGAAAGGGACTTGTGTTTCAAGCTTGTCTTGAAATATTTAGGATGAGGATAATGTAACATGCTTAGGTTTGATAATTTTTGACATAAAATTACTAAGAGGGTCTTAGGCTTAAGCTTGGAAAAATAGAAGGCTAATTATTTATCTAAGTTAGGTTAGATTAGTTTATGTTAGTTAGGGTAGATTATGATAGGGTAAGGAAAGTTAGTTTAATGTAATATAGGATAATATTTTATTAGCGTAGCATATTTAAGGGTAGCCTAGGTTAAGGTGTCTTAGACGAGGTGTTCACAGTACTAGACCCACTGACATTGAAGGGATATCCAAGTTATGAAGTCCCAACTAGACCCCATATCATTTGGAGTAGGAGTCAGAGTAGTGGGGTGCTAATGAAATGCCTTGGTTGAGAAAATGCAAAGAGTGGTGCGCAGTGGTTTTGGTGATAGCAAGTGTGTGACCCTGCGGAAGGTCAAGTACAATGCACAGTCATTGCAACACATGAAGGGAAAGATATGTGAGCCCCTTAGAAGCTTGTAATGGTATCTAGCTTGAAATCAACACAAGAGCAAAGTGACATTAGAATATAGTATGCATAATATTCCACAAGTTGACAATGACAAATTAATGCAGCAAACATTCAACAAGATTCATACAAATACAAATGAAATAGTTCATAAGCATAAGCTTAAGTTAAATAACATATATTTCAAACACAACAAGAACAATCTTACCATATTCACCACGTATGGCACATGAAAGTGTCTAGGCTTTGATCCTTTATTACAAGTGAAAGTTCCAATCATACATACACGATTTATGAACCACTATCTCTAATAATGAAACGTGTAGTCCGCAAAACCTTCTCCTCCAAAGAAATATACTCCCTATACACTACAGAGAAGCCAAGGCTCTCAAAAACATTCAAAATATTTCTAAGACATGAGTTATGAGGCTCTGTTTACAACAAGAGGGGGTGACTTTTCAACTTCCCTTTGCGACCTTTGGACTACCCTTATGACTCTTCAAATTTCTTATAAACTAACTCATTACATTACATCATGAATCTTCACATTCCAATATTGACACTTGGAATTCCATTTTATAATTAATTCCAAATAATATTGCATTTTACACTCATACCCATATAAGACAAAATAGGGTAGAGACAACTTGAAATCCTAACAATAAAAAACACTATGACGCTTGAGTTTGGGGAAACTCTAGCTCAGAAAATTCCATTTGATGTTTTTCAATCATATATTGGTGCAAGATTGGTATTGTGCGATGACATCTCCAAACTATGTGATGGTTTCTAGATGGAAGCAAACTCTTGCCTCCATGGAATCTGAGTACAATGTTTTGGAACTTGTTTCAACTTCCCTCTGAGGCATGATCAACATTTTCCACATGTGGAGAAGACCACCAATATACTTGTGCATGTTTTTTCTATTCACCTCCAAGCCCGCCTTGGTGGAAATATGTCTCAACTACTCCATGTATTACTCTACCTCCTTTATAGCTCGATTCCTGGTTTTGGCTTCAGTGAGTGAACTAACTAATGGGATGTTATGGGTCTACACCAAAGAATCCAGACTATTACATATCCATGCATACAAGGCCTGAATGTTCCCAACAAATGAGGCAAGTTTCTTTTGGTTCTCAATCAACATCCATGCTCTTTCTTTCTCCAGCTCCTTGTATCGATTCATTTTCTTACCCAAGTCAAGGGGTGTACTTTTATATCACATTGTCCATGCATGCATAATCACGATCGTAGCTAACACATTTCTAAGACTTTTGAAAAAGTATGTACACTTTTGTTGCGACCCAAGCATGTATACCACTACCTTATGCACAGTAATAAGATCCTCAGAGAGATCCTTCATGGTCTCTCCAAGTCCCAACATTTCATGAAGTATTGTTGCCTCCATTTTGTCTAATTGTACCCATGCATTCTAAGCTATCGTGATGATATGTTCAACCTCTTGCATTACATCATATAAGTTTTTTGTCAATTTCTTATCTTGGCCATCAAAAACAGTAAGTGTTTGACTTTTCTACACTTGCAAAGGCCAAGTTGGCTAAGGCAATGGATTCACAATCTCTCCTGGTGTCGGCAACAATTACCCTTTCTCTCATAAAAAGGAAGAGATGTGATATCATCTGAAAAATGCTTCTTGTTCACTTATACTATCTTCTTGTAGAGTTCATCATATGAAATATTGTACATTTCCATAACCAGAGCATTATCAAGAGGAATAACTTCCCCTTCCTTTCCTAGACATGATTTTGTTGCTCGAGGTGGTGGACACTAAAAAGTGACCTGTTGTGTGCTAGGCATCAGGTCAACATCTTGCTTTTACGGCTCTGGTTCTTCCTCTCTATCATCGATCTCTATCATTTTTTCAGTATATTGAGAAAAATCTTAATATTGCATCTATTGACCCTCCTCCTCTATTGTTGGCTAGTTTTATTATTGCTCTTCAACTTGTTTTTGTGTTGTTTCTTCTACTACTAAACATCACCTTTCCTCTTTCTTCTACTTCTGCTTCTCCTCTTGTTCTTTATTCTGCTTTTCTTTCTCTAATATGCTATGTTTCTCTTCCCTCATCCTCCATTCTACTATTTATATCCTTTATTTCCTCGCTGCCTCAATTTCTAAACATGCTTTCATAATATCTGGATCCACTTTCATCTTGCAGCTTCTTTCTCCCCCTAGACTATGAGCAACCCTTCTCTTTCACTTATCCTTTCGAGGTTGGTCCCTTCAGCTGGAAATGCTTCTAGAGTTGTTTCCTTATTTGGAGTGACTTGTGAACTTCCTACACATATGACCAGCTCATGGGTGTTGGAAGCACTATAGCAATGCTTCCATGGATCCTCTCTTGCCAATGGAATGTCCCGCTGAGCTACTGAAAATGAATTCTCACATAGTGGTTCTTACAATACCATGGTGATCATACAAATTAAAGTTTTGAGTATGGAATGCAAACTTATCTATCATTATTCCATCGGTTCGAATGCATCTCAGGTTCTTTATATCATACAATCCAATTTGCATAGCAAAAGTGGGCCCAAGGTTCTTTCTTGTTCCTATGCAAAGCAACTAATAACCCCGCGGTAAGATGATATGACAATTCTTGCATAACGAGTTTTCTGGTGGAATATCTTAGCAAAACATGTGATGACTTCTCCTTTCCAAATAATCTAAGGAAAGTTCCATTTGGTGAGGCAAAAAAATCTATAGTCTCTTATATTACCTACATTTTCGCAAGTCACATGCAAGGTGCTTCTTCCTCAAAGATCGTCTTGTATAGCAGGATGAGGAAGTGGTCAATTAGCTTCTCCATAGCCCCTTGATTGCTGCAATATAAGAGTAGCTTGTAGTAGATGTGCACGACAAGCTCTCGAGGTTACCAAGCCCAGTTCATACCAGAGAATGCATTATGTGCACATGTTGCATTCAATAAATATGAAGACATATAAAATCCCATTTTCCCACCCTTGGGAGTATAAAGGGCATTACCTACATGGATCCCTCACTATTAACCCAAAAAATCTAACAACTTGAGTGACATCCCATTATTTACTATCTGGTTAAGAAGGAATGCCCACCCTTTCGGAAAGGTGTTTGTGTTATGTTGACCATGGATTCTACAAGTTAAGATTATCGGCACCTGATAGGACACCCTGAGAGACCTTTTCTTCTATGTGTTAGTGTGTGTTTTTTGAAAATTTGACAGCTTATTCACCTAGCTCTTAGCAACATCCCTTGTGAGAAAATACCTTTTGGTGGCATAAAAGAGTGAATCAATACATGTTTTTGGCTCAAGAATTGGTACATATGTCGATAAGATGCTGCCAGAAATGTAGCAAACCTACATCCGCTAGCATTGATCAAAGTCATAGGTTTCACATCAATATGTGAGAAAATCCAACTCATGACATCTGCACATGAGAAGGCTATATATATGCATGAAAAAATATGTATCCATGATCTTTTGAAAATAATTTATATGTTTTGGTCTTCTAGATAAGTTGGGAAGTCATTTGCTGAAAAAGCTTCATGAACTTTCTTCCATGTAATATCTGAGTCATTTTCTACATATAGTTTAGTTTTCGAGTATAGTAGCGTTTGCTCAACTTCTTCCTTGGTACTTCTCTAAGTGGTATCTTTTGAATAAGTTCTCTTGGATGTCATGGTAAAAGTTACTGCCGGAGAGAAGGCTTTTATTCGAGTGACTTACTTTTATATAAGCCATTTCGTGACATTGCATCAAATATCGAGATTTCACTTGAAAGTATTAATGATAATTGAAGGAATTCTATATATCTTGCATGTCATGTTGATTGAGTTCCTTTGCCATATGGAGGAAATGAAGAATACATTGGTCCCCTTAATTATAAAGAAAATTCTAATCAATATTTGGAAGAATGGTAGGTTTTTTCATAGACAGCTCCTCCTAGCAATGGAATCATTTCAGACCTTGAAAACCTTGGTAGAAGGGAATTTGATATTCATTATAATTGGTAGGAAAAAATGGTATCCAAAAACAAATTGTTTCATGGGATCCATTTTTTAAAGGATGCATAGTATGTGCATGTTGTCAATGGTATATTAGTTAGGGAGGAATCTTTATCGCCTTCCTCTCTATCTCACAAGCACTTGGAAGATTTTCAAATTATTTTCTGAAACTTTGTTAATGGTGGAAATTATCGTGCTTTAAAAATAATTATTCAAGGTACTACTGTAGCCAATAATTCTTCTCTCCTTGACTGCATTTCTCATGCTCTTTCTTTCTCAGCTAGGGATGCTCAAAATCCATTGTTATTGCTTTCTCGAATTATTATAGTTTCTTTCAATATACGTGCAAAATGAATACATTTTTCTTTGAAGATTCCTATAAAATATATGAAATCATTGTCTCGTTAGGATTTGTTAGTCCTTCAAGAATAAATAAGGCATATTCGACATGTATTGATTCATGAGATGAGATTTATCGGCCCAAGGATATCCATTCATATTGATTCTCGTATGCAAGAAGCCTTTACTAAAAACAAGGATTATCCTTTTGGTGGCTAGTTTTTCATTCTTTTGGGTGACCTTTGGAAGATTTCTCCCATCAAGGATAAACATTTTCATGTAGGTAAAACAAGTCGTAATTTTTTTTCGGAAAGCTTCAATATTGTTGTGACTTTGGACAAAATTTATAAAAGACAAGGAGACGATTCGAGACAGACATATTTTCACAATATTTTGAACAATATTAAAAAATCAGAGGCTTTTCTTACTAACTGGGATCTTCTTATGTGTGTGCCGATAGTTGCTTGGATTGACATGATAAAATTATATTTGATTCTCTTTTTCACATGTTTGCAATGAGTAGTCTCATAAATTTACACAACTGGAAGATGCTTAAATCGTTAAATTGTCTTATTAGTCCCTGCCCTTCCGGGCTGGCAGGGACTATAGTAATCGATTTGTAAAGCTAGCATTACTTTGGCACTGTAACCAACCAACGTGCACGATAACCAACCAACGTTATATAACTTAAAACAAAGTTCGCTGAAATGCAGCACGATATTTATATTTTTTTATTCCTTTAACCAATGAACGGATTTTTCATCTTATTTGGCCTCAAAACGAGGCATACGGGCAGGTATACGGGCTCAAAAGTTAGGACAAGTACAAGTGATTAGGTCATTTGACAGTTTCGTGAACTCGGTTTCATGAACTAATGCTATGTTTGCATAAGCATTAATCGCCTAACATAAAATGTTAACAAAACTAACAAAACTTATGTACTTATGTTAAACCATAACCATGGCGGCCCTGCCGTGTCGGCCCTGCCGTGTCAACATTTCCCTACCGTGTCAAACAATCCCTGCAGTGCCATGTCAAAACCGTAATTTGCATGAGAACAACGGCCTGCCTTAAAATGATCTATGTTTGTTATTCGTAGCCAAACGTAGAGAGTCTGTAAGATCAAGTTGGAATCATGAAGTTTTGTGGCCTGCAGGATCGTACTGTTCCTGCCGCTATCTGCTGTGGGTGGAGAAGCTGGTCCAGTCCATGATCACACTGTGCCTGCCGCTATCTGTTGTGGGTGGAGAAGCTGGTCCAGTCCAGGATCACATTGTTCCTCTTCTACAGACAGAGAGGTCAAACCTGCACAGGTGATGATTTTAGTCCTGCAATAAAATCTAGAATAGAATCATCTTAATCTATGCATAAGAGACTCAAATTTGTCTGTGTCTGTCTTTAATATTTCTTCCCTTTCTTCTTCTTACATGAAAGTATACTGATGACCTAGGTTACGGTATTGAAATCTCAGAAGACGTCGTTGGGCCATACCTTTTCTATGAGGCCCATGGGATGAGTAGATTTTATGCACGTTCACAGTGTTTATATATATTGTCATTGCTTATATATATACGCACACTACCAGCAAGAATATCTATATGAAAAAAGGAAATATTCAGAACGAAGTCCTTCATTGAATAAAAATTAAAATACCCAACAAGAATATGGTAGTCTACAAAAGCAAAAACAGGAAAACAACTATGTTCGGTAAAGAATTTCAGATCAAGTGGGATATGATTATTGCTTTTACATCAAAATCAGAAGAGAGCACAAAATATAACTCAGCCAAATTTTCTAAGAGAAATATCTGCTTCTGGAAACTTTGTATTTTGTAACAGAGACCTGTCAGAAAACAGAGGCAAAAATGAAGCTCGAAGGTTGCTCTAGGAAGCCCATACAATTTACAAACAGGAAAATGCAAATATACAGAGTATTAAGCTGCAATATTTATTATTGCATTTGTGCAGGAGTTTGGCTTATTGCCACTCGAAGTGGCCACGACAGTTGGGGCCTAAGAAAGTACAATACATTAATCAAACTACTATATGTACACATAATTCAATACAACCAATCAAGCTCTATGCAATCAATCAAGATCTGTGCAGGCAGCGTTCAGTGCAAATATTCAAGCTTTGTCCAGACACATTTTAAAATAGACAATCAAGTTCAATGTACGCACATTTCAAGATAGTGTCAAGCTCTGTCCAGACAATAGTTCCATATGAACAGAATCTAGGCTTTTTTTCCATTTTTATGGAAATATGATTGCATCAAAACCCTAAGACCCTAAATAACTGATTTCCTACACAGACATTCATGGTTTAAGCTCAAATAAACAACATTTAGCATGATAGCTTACCCGAACTGAGTAAAAGGACTTGAATAAACTTATTGTCTCCATTTTCTTTACAGATTTTCAGGATGCCGAAGAAACCTGCCAGTAATGGCGAATATGCAGTTAGCTCCTCTGTCGACCGAACCTCACCTGTTCGCGGCCGCAGCTTACGACCTCGATACAAACCTTCCCCCTTCACACAGTAAAAAGGTTGCGATGGTTGCAGTTGCGATGGTTGACGGGGTTAACTTTGCTCTTGGGTGTGGATGTCGTTAGTCTGGGTCTGGATCACGAAGGTCTGGGTCTCGATCTGGCACTGATGGAAGGTATGTTGCTGGTACTGGATGAAGAGCTTATTGAATGAACAAGGGAAGCAGTCAAACGTCCGATAGAGAGGGCTTACCCTCGGAGTAGGAGACAACCATACGTGGCAGAAGATTAGGGCGAGCGCCAACAACTAGCAGCCATCCAGCCACAAGGCCATTCGAAGATAGTGTAATGACAACTGGGCATATTTTACGAACACATGATTTACCGATGTATATTTACCGATGTGCAATTCAACATTTGTTTCTTCACTTTACATAGCTTATCATGTGTTGTTTCACTTTATAGAACATATTTGCATTAGCTCTGCCATAAGCGTATTGTTTGGTCATATTCTGAATATTTCCTTTGATATTAATATGAGGTGTTTTTTTATTTCTATTGTTCATATATATCTTTTATTTCCTAGTGTTCATATATATCTTTTGATATCATGCACCATTTCCATTGGGATGGCTTCACAAGCACACCACACTGCAAGCCACAAACCAACGTAACTTCAAATTCGGCATCTCAGTGCGTATCATTGATGAAGTAGAATGATATATCGCCCCATTTAGATATCTGTAAGGTGTTTATTGGCAACCCTTCTTTGCAGAATCACAATGCCATATCCCTAGAAGACTGCATAAGTCTAGTCTGATTAAAGATGGAAAGCCATTCCTGGTTAATACCTACAAGGGTGAGTTGGAAATCTCTTGGTTTCCGCCAGTCAAGCCAAATGATTAGTCAACGCAAGTAAGCAACATGTAATGACAATTATTAAGCCGATTGATTGTCGTACAATCCTGGCTCTCCCTGTTAGTTCGTTGTCTAAAACTGCACTTCGCTCTCAATCGGTCGAGACTTGATTCCACTTTGAATGCTCTCTTATTAGCCTAATATCGATGCATCCATCCATGTTATGCTCATCGTGGCCATCTTCGACATCAGCAGCTTATGTACTATTTGATAGAAAAGTCAAACCTGAAGATGGCTCAATTAGTAATGGAGCTCACTCATATGAAAACCATGATGTTCCCTTTGTCGTGATCGAATCGCTGGTGTACACAGCTATCATAAACAATCAAACATGATTCTGCACTCCTTGGCACTGAATTGGGCCGAAGTTGTGGGTGCAAAGTTTCTAAAAATCATCTTTTTTTTTTCACTCCCATGGGTTTTTTACTTGATTTTATGATGGCTTTAGCAAAGATGCGTTATTGGGCATATTGAGTGAAAGCTCTGAGTGGCTGATTGAACTCTATGATTCATGTATACTTATAGATATTAACAATATGGAGGCCCATGTTAATTCTTTTGTATTTACACAGTGAAACAAAGCCCAACTACTACTAAAAACTCACTTGATTTCAGGTACGATATTCTTTGGCAGAGCACCTAAAAGTACCATGCATGAACCTCTCAGTGGAATCTTCCGTGGTTCTGCTAGAACTGGCAAAGAGCAAGAGAACCATGACGTGAAGCACTAGAATCAATCTCATGGCTGATCGCTCGACGACTTTCGACTTTTTGTTTGACTATTGGGCTGGGGCAGGGACTAGCTACCCCGCAGCTCGTCTTGTTACAAGATGTTTTATAGAATACACTAGAAGAATATAAATAGGTGACAATGATGATGACGTGTTGGAGGGTAAAGTGTTGCTATGTCATGGACAGTACGTGATGCTAATGTGTAATTCTTGGGTTGAGGCTAGGTTGCTTAATGATACTCTTCGATATGTTGAAGATATTTTCTATGCATCTACTTTGAAACTACCACAACTTCTACAATTTAATATAGTTACTTTTGAGAAGTACTACGATGTTGCCTCTGATAGTGATTTTCCAAACACTGTGTCGATTTTTTCTGTTGTTAGGAGGAACCTTAGAAATATGACTTTTCAATGAGTGATTGTAGATATTGCAATAGATAGACATAGGGTTTGACATTTACATCTATATCAAGAGTGAAATCAATAGATGGTTTTGATATTCATCCACCTTTTTCTTTTCAACATTATGCTAAAACACGAGACAATGAATTCGATATGATTTATGAGGTATTTATCTTGAATAAAGTTTAGTGTTTTGGTAGTATTTGAGAAACATATGAATCTTTATATATAACTATTATTGATTCTTGCAATTATTTGTATACAGATTGATAATTCTTTTGTTCTTATTTTTGATCATTTGAATAGATTTGTGGATTGGTAAAGTGAGTAAATTGACCATTCGGAAGAAATTGCATGCGTCATTAATGTTTTCGTCATGATGTTGTTGTTTCATTGGTTGAATTTTACCTATTTCTGCATTATGTTCTCCTTGTTTTGAATCCTATTAGATCTATGTCTACTAATTATTTTTTGGCTTTAAAAAAAAATTATGAAAAATCTCTAACAAAATATGTGTATGTATATATTTGTTTGTTTCTTGGTTAATGTACTAATTTTAATTGTATATTTATGTCATTGAAATGGAGATATGGAGAACAATGGTGGAATCTATTACATTAAAGAGATAAAATATATTGCAAAAACATAAGTTTTGATTCCTATACTTACAAAAGGCTATATAGAAAATATGGCTTCCATCCTTGTTTTATTCATAAGCATATTAGTGTTTTTCATGTAATGAAATGAGATGTCTAAACCTTATATCATTTTCACCAATGAGAGTTTGGAAGGAAAAAAAGAAGGGATAGGTTGGAAATCCCGAAGCATCATGAGCATTATCCTATTGATTTCAATTGGTATTGGTTTTGTGACCAATTTGGGTGTGTTTTGGAGGCTCGCATCAAATAATTGTGTTCTCATTGAGTATTTAAAGTTGATTTTCCTTGTAGAAATTAGTCATATGATGAGACCTTAAATATATCTCTAAATATTATATCTCAACAAAATATTTCTTTGCTCGGTTTAAATGTCAGAAAATTTCATATTTTTCTCATAGGTGTTTTCATGTGCACAATTGTTTGTCAATTGTCTTTGAATTTTTATTTTTTGATATCTTTTAATATTCTTCCATTGCATTCAATGTCTTTTCCGTGCATTTATGATACATTCGAGTTGATACATTCGAGTTTGTTGTTTGTATGGTTTAATCCATTTAATTTTATAATATGTGATGTTTTTTTTTTATATTTATCTTGTTGTGTGTATATGTCGGTTTATAATAATTATCCCTTGGTTTTAATATTTTCCCCTTTCATTTATAGTTCATTGGTGTTATTTTGCTAATCACTTAACTTTATTTTTCAATTGGATTTATCAATGTAATTTTTTGTAGTAGGTTCAGATATTGTTCATTACATTTATAATATTAGTCTTAAGGTGTAATGTTCAATAGTAGGATTTGAAATCATGGGAATTAACAGTCTAATGTCACGTTGTGACAAAGATTGTCACAATAAGAAAAAATGAATTATCGTTAGCCATTGTAAGCGATTCTTAATAGTGGTTATTCATAGCAATGGAAATTGGCGATAATATTAATTGGTTGTGTTTATTAATCAAAAGTTGATAATATTGATTTTTTATGCTTATTAATCAAAAGATTAATAATTTTAGAGTATAATTTTATATATGAGCTTTATAATATTAATTCTTAAGTTATATACAAATAACTTGTTACTTTATTTATTAGTATAATTATGTTTCTTATAATGTGAAACAACAAACTAAACAATTACAATAACAATTAGTAATTTTAAAAATAGATTCTATGTAATTTATTATTATTATCATTATTATTATTATATTATTATTATAATTATTATTTGTTGATTCTATATTGAATATTTAAATTAACATTATAAATATTTATTTATTTATATTATTGTTTATTAATATTATGTTTTAACAATATATAAATAATTTTAATCTTTAATTTTGAAATTTATTTCAATTTAATTTAATTTAATTATAAATAATGTTTTATTATTACTATTTTAAATTATTGGCATTTACATTGACAAGCAAGAAGGTTGTTTAGAGGAAGCAAGATGTGTTGGCACAATTTTAGCTGAGATAGTCATCATCTTTCTTCTCTACACTGATCATATTGTTCTTCTCGCAAGGTGCCCATTTGATCTTCATAAGCAACTTATACTTCTTAAGGATTTCTCCTCTACCATGGGTATTTTTGTTAACACTGACAAAACAGAAGTTATGATTACCAAATCCAAGAAGGACACTTACGCTAATTTTATGTATGATAATAGTAACTTGGAGAAAGTGTCTTCTTACAAGTACCTAGGAATTGATATTGATCACAAGCTCAACTGGAGCTATAGCATTTAGAAAAGGATTAATGGGAGATGGAAAGCTTATTTTGGTCTTGAAAATAATTGTAAAATGGCAAGCCTCGTAATGTGGAATAGAAAGAAGTTCCTCCTTTGGTCACTCCAGTTACCTTATATGAATGTGAGGTTTGTGGTTGTAGCATCTCTAGAAAATCCCGGAGAGAGTTTGAGCAAATCCAAAAGCGTTTTATAATGTATAACCTCAAAATTAAAAGCAACACACCCTATCGTATTCTCCTTATAGAAGTGGGTCTTTCCCCTATTGAGAGCCTAGCTATGAGTAGGCTTCTATTGTGCAAGCACAAACTCAATAACATAGGAGACCATAGACTTCCTAAGCTAGCTTTAAATTCCAGCCAAACCCACCTAAGGCTCAAACGAAGTTGGCATAAAGACACCAGGGCTTGGTTAAACCATTGTGAGATCGACAAGAATGTTGCATTGAAAAACATTAATAACATTAAAAATATTGTTACTTCTAAGTTCAAAGAAAAAATGTGGTGTGAGAAAGATTTAGCATCTAAAACAAAATTAAGATATTATGAGGAGGTCATCAACCACACCCTAGAAGATCAAAAGTATCTCTATGTTTTAACTAGCTCAAAGAAGAAAATTAATATAGCCATTATTAGAACAAACTCTCATGAACTCCATAGTGGAACGGGTCATTGGGCAGTTCCTAAAACACCATGGATGGAAAGGTTCTTCCATCTCTGTGAGAATACGAACATTGAGGATGAAAGTCACTTCCTCTTAGAGTGCCCCAAGTACAACCACATTAGATCTCAATTTCAAAATATCTATTACAATATTGACGTTCCTAGCCTTTTATGTTGTCAAAATTACAGTGAGCTCGAGAGGCTTCTCTCCAAGATTTTTGAGCATAGGAATAAAATCTTAAATCAAACTAAATAATTCATTTCTTTAGGTCCAATAAACCAAATTTTGGTCTCAATGGACATTTTTTTCTTAGTAATACTATTCTATTGAAAAGAAGCAAAATAAAAATACAACAAGGCACTAGCCTCTGTGGCACTGAACAGAGTAATGTAAAAAAATATCAAAAGACTAAACTCGACTGCCCAACAAGGGGAAACCAGTCTGAGTGAACCCAAGAAAAAAGCCCATGCAAGGGTCTCAAGACTTAACTTAAAAAGGCCCACACAGGGGTCCTAGATCAAAGCAATAAAAAACGTGGTAGATAACAAGTGTGTAAGACCTCCAACGAATGGCAAAGTGACACCTGGTGACTAGATCATTAGTGTGGATGGACCCCCTAGATGTCATCAGGGGTGCATCATTCTACAATGTGACACATGTACTCATACCAATCATCATCCTTTATTGATATGCTATGTGGGATGCCACTAATTGCTTGTATGCCTGTTGAGATGCCCTTGGATGCATGTTTTCCTGACGTGTCACCGTGGATGCCTCCAACTACCTTCGTGCCACCTACTCTGCCTTCGGTAGCATGCTTGCTTCTAGCCAGCTCCTCGCCATGCAGAATGACAATTTGCCCTGCCATCTACTACATGCCTAGTTCACGATCATCCCTGTTCCTCTTAACAACCTTCTGCTACTCGTCGTTGTTCCTTTTCTCTAGTCCAAGGTCATGGATCTAAGCTTCCTGCTTAGCTTGCTGGCTGAATTTTTCACTGAAGGTAACTGTGATGGTGGCTATGATAACTGGATGAAGCAACGTACTATGGAAGTGAAATTGGGTTGTGTGGTGAGAGGGTTGAGGGTGGGTGGGGAGATTAGTTGTTTAGGTAGCTGTGTTCACTCTTTGGGCACCATGGGCTTGTGAGCTACCTCTACCACTATGAGTATCATGGTATCTTCTAGAGAAGCGACCATGGGAATGAGTGGCAGAAGGGGAAGAGGAAGGAGAAGCAGGTTCAGGGCTGGGCATTGCGAGGGGGCAAATGCTTTTTCCTCGACTACCCCCTCTTCTACTGCGCATTTGACGGCGAATGTGTGCCATGACCCTATTGATTTCAGAGTTTGCAATTGGGGAGACAAAGGTATCTATGGGATTGAAGTGGCTATTCAGAATAAAAGCAGAGGAATTCTAAGCATAATTTAACACACAGTGAGGTGTTTGGGAGAAATGGAAGCCATTTCCAAAATTGACACAGCTAAGAATCCAACAACGCCTACCAGTGATTGTGCGAGAGCTCGGCTCCGCAGCTTGAGGGGGGCAAGAGCAATGAATGAATGAATTGTAGTTTGTGAGTTTCTCGACTTGAGCACCAGAGTAATGATGCCTGCAGGTCGACTATAACTTGCCATAAATTGGCATGGAAGGGGACATGGGTGGCCATGTGGCCTAGCCGCTACCATCTTTCTGTCTAATATTCATTAAATGCATCATAATCACCCTCATCTGAGTAGTCTCAGTGGACGTTAACCATCATCATCATCATTATTTATTCTTATTTAAACCTATTATTTATTAATATTTATGTTTATATTTATGGTAATATTAATATAGTATAGTTTATTTTTATAAAAAATTTAAATATTAATAATATATAATAATCTAATAATTAATAATAATAAAAACAAAATGGTATTATATTATTTTTATAAACAATATTATATAAATAATTTTATTTTATTTATATTTTTATTACACAATTAATGTAGTAATTGATATATTCATCTTTTCAATCACATTGTTTAATGTGGTTGTGTTAGGCCCACCATGTAACATGTGACACCCGAGGCATTATCACATAAATATAAAGTAAGAGTTATTGACCATTCCTCACACTATGCATAATTTTTATACTCATTGTTATATTTATTTGGAAGAAACTCGATGGTTCCACCTTTTCTATTCTTTTGTTATGATGAGGGGTGGATTAAGACTAGAAAACTCTTGATAACAAGTCAATATGAATACAAAGGATATAATTAGTTTCTTGATCGTTCCACCTTCTTATGCTTTTGTTAAGATGAGGGGTGGATTAAGACTACAAAACTCTAGATAACAAGTGAATATGAATACAAAGGATAAACTTACCTAACGGAAAGAAACGTAATTTATTTAAACTAATATAGCATGATTTCATAAGGGAAAGAAACGTAATTTATTTAAATTAATATAGCATGATTTCATATTCATCTAACATAAAGGCACCCCAATTTAGCTAAAGGTGGAAGTTTTCTAAGTGAAACTGAAAACTAACACACATGCTCTACTATAATAGTAGGACTTTATAAAAATAATGTCATCACTCATTAAATAATCATTAATATAACCATTCTTTACATTAGCAGGGACACACAATCTTTATATACACAACTACATAAACAACTCACATATCAATACATGAATATCACAATTTTTTAATTAGACATTTTGAATATTATGTTATAAACTCGTAAAACCAAAAATTGAAAATACTATGATATATTTTAAAGAAAATCTCTAAATCTTTGTTAGAGTGGACAACAACAACACAATAGTACTACTACTAGTTAAAAGCTTTTATGGTAAAAATTATATAAATCTTGAAAGCCTATATAATTTTCAAAAGAATGCAAATACATTTATATTAGTTATAATATTTTATTAGAAATTTATATAGCAAAATGCAAGGCATATATTTAAAAAAAAATACCCAAATTTTAAAAAAGAAAAATAATATCCTAGTAAACATAAATGTACTAAAATTTTGTATAAGAAACGTTTGCACTCTTAAAAAAGTAACATTTCAAAATTTTAAAACTTTATAATTAAAAAAAAAAACAACTTAGACAGTTTTATATTAGTAGGCCATCATTGGTTTTAAACAATCTGATTTTGGGAAAGGTACTAACATCAAAGTCTATTTCATTATAGCATTAAGTAAAAGTAATTGTGAATAAATATATATCTTTACATCAAAATTTAACACGTATCATTTTTAATCTCAAATTTCTCAAATTTAAAGTCTTTTCTAAAGTCTATTTTAAGTCAATTTTATATTTAAATAAACCGGATATTTGAAAAAATTAGAATTTTAAATTAATCAATATTAAAAACGGACATTTATTGCATCTAAAAAAAACACAAAAATAAAAAATAAAAAATATAATTAGCTTTCAAAAGACAAAATAAAATAAATAACTACAGTATGAAATTGCTTAAAAACAATTAGCAAACACAGTAAATAAATTAAATTCACAAAAACTAAATTAAAAAAGAATTAAACTATAAAATCCATTGATAGGATATAGAAAATTTAAAAATATATAATTAAATTTAAAAACCAATCTAATGAATAGGTGATAATTCATATATTTAAAAAAACTTCAAATATTAAATTTAAAACAAATTTAGAAAAGTATGAGAATCATTAGCTGTCATAAGTGCTTCTCATGGATGGAAATTCCTATTTCCATCACAAAATTTTAATTAATGCCCCTGACATGTGGGGAGATAAAGAAATATAGTCCTCGCTGGTTTTTTTTGTCCTCCAGTCATAACCCGACGCGTTATATTTCTTTATCTCCCCATGTCGAGGGCATTAATTAAAATTTTAGGGTGGAAATCGCCTCTCATGGAAGTTGTTGGAAAAACGCATGACAACCTATCACCGACTAAGCCCAAGAAAAAGCACAACAACCTGTCACCGACGGTTCCAAAAAGCATGGTCAAAGAGAACCGTTAGGATGAACTGAATCATTATGATTATGAGTTTGAAAAGTAGAATTGAGAACCAGGGAAATTGGGAAATTATATATCCGTTAAAAAGAATGCCCGAAAAGCATGGATAAGGCAAACCATTATGAATTTTCTTTATACGTTAATCATCCGCTGAACTCTGCCCCGCTTCTTCCTCCGTTCTTCATGTTGTTTTTTGTTGGAAGCGCTTCCTATTTCTGTGGTTGTATGTTTTTGTTTGTGTCTGCGATTTAAATTTGGTTTTGTATCTATAATTTGATACACGAAGAGGCTTCTTTGAAGGAGAATTGGATTTAGGAGCAACAGTGAAGGCTGGATTGAAGGAGAATTGGATTTGAATTCCTGAGAATGAATTCATATTTTGCTCTAAATCCAAATCACTCACTGAATGCCATAGCACTCAAACGAAACGCGAATACACGAGAGTTATCAAAGGCTCTGCATGCGCGGATGGCTGCTCTGTACTTACAAGTAAAATAAACTCGACCCAATATCATTATTATTCCCTAAATTTCTTTCTCAATGAATTCCTAGCGGATTTTTTTCAGTTCTATTGACGGGTTTGGTTTGAATGCATTTACTTACGTTTTTAATTATTGGTCTGGAAGAGTCCAATATATATGAAAGGCTTGAATTATAGATTTGGATTCCAAGGAATATAATTCATATTAAATTCTAATTTCTTGCAGAAGTGAACTAGCCGCTTGTACCATCTTTTGGCAGATTTTTGTGTTTGTGGTTGCACTTTCTGGGTATGTGGGAAGTGAAGCTCTCTACAAGTGCTGCAGAGTTTGTTGCTTCATCGGACTAATCATGGACAAGCATTGGATATCTTTCTTCAAATAAATAAGTATGAGGTCAAGTTCGAGGGAAAGCGAAAGCCACTGCCCTCGCCAATCGAATGGTTGTTCAAATTTATTTTTGACTTTGAATATATTGTTGCAACTCCAAGTATGTATGTGTCTGCGTGTTTTTATTTAACATGCTTAATTCTGTTTTAGCGTTTGATATCTGTTTTTTAATGTAGTAGTCTATAATGCTATTTTTTGAATGTTTTTTCTGGTGGATTTTTCTGGTCAAAATTTGGCAGCAATTTATTGGAATCCCGTGTTTGATAGCTAGTTTCTGCACAATCAAAGGCTCCCAGGAGTTTTTCAGGGCGGTGAATCCAAATATGAAGTTAAAAAACCATTTTAACTGCTAAAAATCAAAATTTAATCTCATTTCTTCCGCCGGATTCTATCACCGAAATCTCCAAAAAATCGCATTATAGACAACTCCTTTTTTATGTTATTTAGGGATTTATTCCTTCCGATATGTTGCTCTGCGCTGCACTAGTTTAGTTTACGCTCTTTTGCCATGCCCTAGTTTATTTTAAGTGGTCGAGAGCCTAGTTTATTTTAAGTTGTGGAGATGATGTATGTATCCCTATGGCTTCACTCCCCTTCTTTTTCGATAGCTTAACCAGTATTTTGCTGTTTTGCAGAAATTTATTTTTCTATTAAAATTTATGGTGAATATTTAGTCATTTCATTGTTCTATTTTGTAGTTTAATATTGTGAGTTTAATTAGTCATTCTAAGGATCTGACATGGCTATTATTTTTTTCTTTAATTAATTTTTCAACGTTTTATGCGTTTTCCAATGTTTTATGGGAGTTTAACCAGTTCAATATTTGTGTTTTTGATATTTTTTCGTGTATAACCTGGTTAATTACCTAAAGTTTAGGTTTAATTATTCATTTATATTTTTAGAATTTTAAAATCAAGTATGAATTTCACTTATTTTTTTCTTATTATTTCAAATATAAATATATTATATTTCAATTTTATAATTTTGTATATTTTTTATTCTGTATTTTAGTATAGTTATTTATTCTACTTTTAAATAGGTTCATTTATTGGAAATAGGAAAATTAGTTTTTTCCTCATTTTATGCTATTGTATTTGATAGACTGAATAATGTTGATATCTTATTCAATTTATATTTCAATTATAATCTGTATATCTTTTTAATTATATTTTATAAAGTATACAAAAATTTTATATAGGTTCATTTAATAATGCTGATAGGAAATTGGTTTGGTCCCTTTAACTTATATGGAGTTATTGCTTTTTTCATATTAATTTTGTTATAAAAAAATTCTTTTTTTTTGTTTGTTGAAATGGGTAATTCTTGTGGTTTGAAGTGAGTGAGTTGTTTTTTATATGTATTTATATTTGTATATTTTATATGATTGTTTTTCTTAGTTTATTCCTCTTACAGATAGAATTATGATTTTAAGTTAGTAATTTAGTTTAGAAAATTTATTTATTTATAACTTAATTTTTTAATTATATATATTATATATAATATTATATATATATATTAAATAATTACATTGAAAAGTAACTTATTAGAGCATTTACATTATGTTTTAACTGAAATATTTACATATAAAATATTTTTTCCAATATACATAAATTTGTAGGTTATGTTAGGCTAGGCTAGGTTAGTCTGGGCTTAGGCTACACTAGGCAATGCAAGACTACGCAATGCAAGGTTAGGCTAGTTTAGGCTAGGCTAGGCTAGGCTAGGCTAGAGTAGGCTGGGTTAGGCTAGGCTAGGGTACATTATAGTAGCTTAGGCTAGGCTAGGCTAGGTTGGGCTAGGCAAGACTAGGTTAGGTTGGGCTAGGCAAGACTAGGTTAGGTTAGGTTAGGTTAGAATATGATATACTAGGATAGACTATGCTCACCTAGAGTAGGCTAGGCTAGATTTTGTGAGGTTAGGCTAGGGTAAGTTATGTTAGGGTAGGCTAGGCTAGGTTAGCCTAGCCTAGGTTAGGCTAGTCTAGGTTAGGTTAATATAGGTTAGGCTAGTTTGGGTTAGGTTAGGTTAGCCAAGGTTAGACTGGGTTAGGTTACACTAGGCTAGGAGGGGCTAGGCTAGGCTAGGCTAGGCTAGGATAGGCTACATTAGGCTAGGCTAGGCTAGTTTAGGATATGCTAGGTTAGGCTAGTTTGAGATAGGCTAGGTTAGGCTAGCATAGGTTATGTTAGGTGAGGCTAGGTTAGGCTAGGCTAGGCTAGGTTAGGCTAGCATATGTTATGTTAGGTTAGGTTAGTCTAGGATGGGATAGGATAGCCTAGGGTAGGATAGGATAGCCCAAGGTTGGCTAGGTTAGTCTATGCTAGGCTAGGTTAGGCAAGGTTAGGCTAGGCTAGATTAGGCTAGGTTATGTTAGACTAAGCTATGTTAGGTTAGGTTAGGCTATAGGTTAGGCTAGGCTAGGCTAGGCTAGATTATGCTAGTTTAGGATAAGCTATGTTACGCTTGGTTAGGCTAAGTTAGGTTAGGTTAGGTTAGGCCATGTGAGGCTAGGCTAGGCTAGGGTAGGTTAGGCCAGGGTAGGAAAGGCTAGGTTAACCTAGGCTACAATAGGTTAGGCTAGGCTAGGCTAACCTAGGTTACGTTAGGTTAGGCTTGGCTAGGCTAGGTTAGGCTAGGCAAGGATAGGTTAGGTTAGGTTAGGTTAGGCTAGATTAGGCTAGGTTAGGCTAGGCTAGGCTAAGCTAGGATATGCCAAGCTAGGATAAGCTAGATTAGGCTAGGTTAACCTAAGCGAGGATAGGTTAGGTTAGTTTAGGCTAGCTTAGGTTAAGCTATGCTAGGTTAAGCTAGTCTAGGCTAGGCTAGGCTAGGTTAGGCTAGGCTAGGTTAGCTGAGGCTAGACTAGGTTAGGTTAGCCTAGGCTAGGTTAACCTAGGCTAGGTTAACCTAGGATAGCTTAGCCTACGCTAGGTTAGGATAAGCTAGGTTAGGATAGGCTAGCCCAAGATAGGGTAGTTTATTCTAGGCTTGGTTATGCTAGGTTAGATTAGGCTAAGCTAGATTAGGCTAGGTTTGGCTAGTTTGGGATAGGGTAGGCTAGGTTAGGCTATGCTAATTTACGCTAGCATAGGCTAGCTTAAGCTAAGGTAGGCCATGCCAGCTTATTCTCTGCAAGGATAGGATATGCTAGGCTAGGTTAGGATAGGTTAGGTTAAGCTAGTCTAGGCCAAGCTAGGCAAGGATAGGCTAGGCTAGGATAGGCTAGCCCAATGTAGGCTCGCTTTTTCTAGGCTAGGTTAGGTGAGGTTAGATTAGGGTAGCTTAGGCAAGGCTAGGTTAGGCTAGTTTAGGATATGGTAGGTTAGGGTGGCTTAGGGTGGGTTAGGCTAGGATAGGCTAGCATGCACTATGTAAGGTCAAGCTACCTTAGTCTAGACTAGACTAGGCTAGGCTAAGCTAGGCTATGCAATGTTAGGCTAGGTTAGGCTAGGTTAGGGGAGGTTAGGCTAGGCTAAGCTAGGCTTGGATAGGTTAGCCTAGGCTATGTTAGGCTAGTCTAGGTGAGGTTAGCCTAGGTTAGGCTAGGTTAGGCTAGGCTAGGCTAGGTAGTCTAGGCTAGGCTAGTCTAGGCTAGGTTCAGTTAGGTTAAGTTAGATTAGGTTTGGTAGGTAGGCTTGGTAGGCTAGGTAGTTTCGGTTAGTTTATGTGAGATAGGCTAGGCTAGGTTAGGCTATGCTAGGCTAAGCTAGGCTAGGCTAAGCTAGGCTAGGCTAGGCTATGTTAGGCTAGTGTATGCCAGGCTAGAATTGGCTACATTAGGCTAGGCTATGCTATGTTAGTCTAGGCTACACTAGGTTAGGCTAGGCTAGGTTAGCTTTGTCTAAGCTATGCTAGCCTACGCTAGGCTAGGTTAGGTTAGTTTAGGCTAGGTTGCGTTAGGTAAGGATGGGCTAAGTTTGGTTAGGCTGCGCTACGCTCTTTTATGTTAGGCTAGGCTAGGATAAGATAGCCTACTCGAGACTAGGTTATCATAGGTTAGGCTAGGCAATGCTAAGAAATCCTATCTTACCCTAGGCCAGACTAGGCTCGCTTAGGCTAAGCGACACTAGGCTAGGTTATGCTAGGCTAGGCTACTCTAGGCTAGGTTAGGGTAGGTTGGACTAGGCTAGGATAGGATATGTTAAGATAGGTTAGGTTGCATTATGCTACATTTTGCTAGGCAAGGTTAGGCTAATTAGCGTTAGGCTTGTTTAGGTTAGTCTAGTTTAGGCTAGGTTAGGATAGGCTAGGCTAGGGTAAGGTACATTCAGCTAGGTTAGGATAGCCTAGGTTCAACTAGGCTAGGACAGGTTAGGCTAAATTATGCTAGACTAGGATAGGCGAAGTTAGGTTAGGGTAGGCTAGGGTAGGTTAGGTAGATTAGGCTATGGTAGGCTAGTTAGGGTAGACTACGTTAGGCTAGGTTAGGTTAGGATAGGCTAGGCTAAGCCAAGCTAAGATAGGCAAGGCTAGGTTAGGTTAGGCTAGGCTAGGTTAACGAAGGATAGCCTAGGTTAGGTAAGGCTAGGCTAGGTTAGGTAATCTTATGCTAGGTTATTCTAGGATAGGTTAGCCCATGGTACGCTAGGTTAGTCTATGATAGGCCAGGTCAGGCTAGGTTAGGCTAGGTTAGGTTAGGCTAGGCTAGATTAGGCTAAGGCTAAATTAGGTTAGGTTAGGCTATGCTAGGTTAAGCTATTTTAGGGTAGGCTAGCTTAAGTTAGGTTAGTCTAGGCTCGACTAGCTTAACCTAAGGTAGGTCACGCTAGGTTAGTCTAGGCATGGATTGGTTAGGCTAAGCTAGGCTAGGCTAGGCTAGCCTAGGCTAGGCTACGTTAAACTTGGTTAGGGCAAGCTAGGTTAGACTAGGTTCATCTCACCTAAGGAAGGATTGGCAAGGCTAGGTGAGGCTAGGCAAGGCTAGTCTAGCCTCGACTAGCCTAGTCTAGTCTAGGTAAGACTAGGCTAGACTAGACTAGGTTAGGCTAAGTAAGGTAGCCTAAGCAAGGCTAGCTTAGGCTAGGGTAAGCTAGGCTAGGGTAATTTAGGATAAGTTAGGTTAGGTAGGCTAGGTAACCTTCGCTAGGTGAAGTTAGCTAGGATAGGCTAAGCTGGGCTAGTTTAACTTAGGCTAAGCTACGCTAGGTTACGTTATGCTAGAATAGGCTAGGCTAGTTTACGGTAGGTAAGGGTAGGCTAACTTAGGTCAACCTAGGCTACGATATTTTAGGTTAGGTTAGGATAGCTTAGTCTAGGCTACCCTAGGTTAAGCCACTCAAGTCTAAGCTACATAGGATAGCCTAGGCTAAGCTAGCTTAGGCTAGCTTAGGCTAAACGAGGGTAGGCTAGGATATGCTAGGCTAGGCTAGGCTAGCCTCACTAGGTTATGCTAAGTTAGGTTATATTAGGCTAGGTTAGGCTTGGTTATGTTAGTCTAAGTTAGGCTTGGTTTATGTTAAGTTAGGTAGGCTAGGTTAGCCTGGGCTTGATTATGTTAGACTAGGTTAGGCATTGTGAGGTTAAGTCAGGTAGGCTAGGCAATCTATGTAGACAAGGTTAGGTTAGGTTGTGATAGATTAGGTTAGATAGCCTATATAGGTTAGGCTAAGGAAGGTTTGGCTAGGATATGTTAGGTTATGTTAGGTTTGGTTAGGTTAAGCTAAACTATGATAGATTAGGCTAACGTAGTTTAGGTTAGGTTAGGCTACGATAGGTTAGACTAAGTGAGGTTAATCTAGGGTAGGTTAGTTTGGTTTGGTTTAGGTTAGGCTTGGCTAGTTTTGGTTAAGCTAGGTTAGGTTAAGTTATGCTAAGCTATGCCTAGCTTTGCTGGGCTAGTCTAGGTTACACTACGCTATGCCACACTAGCTATGGAGGCTAGGCTACAATAAGATTTGTTAAGGTATGCTAGGGTAGGCTAGGTGAGGCTAGGTTAGTGCAAAATACACTACACTAAGTTATATTAGGATAGATTAGGCTAGGCTAATTTACGATAGGTTATTTTAGGCTAGGGTACGGTAGGGTAGGTTAGGCTAGGATAGGTTAAGCTAGGCTAGGCAAGGGGAGACTAGGATAGGATAGTCTAAGTGATGCAAAGCTAGGTTAGGCTAGTCTAGGTTAAGCTTGGCCATGCTAATCTAGGCTAGGCCAAGCTAATCTATGTCAGGCTACGCTTACCTATGCTAGGATGTGCGAACCTAAGCTAGCTTAGGCTAGGCTAGGCTAGGATAATGTAGGTTTTAACCTCATACAAAAATTACTTGCATAGGAATTCTAAAAAAGCAGAAAATAAATAATGAAGACAAAATAAAACATAAAACAAATATACACAGAGATTTTCTCCTCAATCCCAAAACTGGGACAACTAGTTTGATTTTTCATTATGTTCCCTTTAATGTTACAATGCATATACATACACGCCTAACCATACATAAATCCCAATTCGTTAATTTTATAGCACCATTTACCACTCTTGGTAGATCTGATGCTCTCATTATGGCCTAGGGCAACCCTTCCTTCCAAGCTTGGTCTAAAGTTAAAAAAAAATGCTTTATTCCCTAGACGGTACTTTGCCCTATGACAAAAGCATGTGCCCACGGGTCAACATATACCCAAAACACTTAAAAAAAATAAAATTTCCTGAATTTCATGCAGATTTCACAGGTTTTACCTATTACTCACCTCTTATTTCCCCTAACCCAACTGTTTCCCAACTGAGAAAAAAAAAAAAAAAAAAAAAAAAAAAAAAAAATAACAACAACAACAACAACAACTTATTTGGACCCCAACTGAGAAAACTAATCTAGACAAGTATAAATAAACCTCCATTTGAAGGCCTTAAGGGAGAAGATATGATATATTGATACTATAATGAGATTATCCCTGATCGAGTCTGATGAAACCTCTATGCCTCCTACACTCCCCAAAGTTTCAACAAACCGTTGTTTCCTTGTTGGATGGTGGAACAATGTTTCCTGACTAATTTTGTTCAATGATTGGATTTATGGATGGTGGAATAATTATTGATTTGTGAGTAATTCATGTGTTAATGGCAGGTTATGCTTCTGCTAAAATTTTCCATGGTTCCTAACATGTTTTTAATCGATGTGTTCAAAGTTGAATTTAATGTACATGGAACATTTACATCAAATTATTCTTTTTGATTTTAGTTGAAAATTATGGCAAGGATAACACAGGGGAATTTATTCAACTATATAATATCACACTAGTAACTGATGTGATCGTTCCTTTGTATGAATTATTCGACTACAGATCATTCCTTTGTATGAAGTATTCACCTACAGTGGACACAAACAAAAATAAAATCAAACTCACACATGCCTGCAAATACACCAAAGGCTAAAAATTCCAAAAAATCCGAGAGGACATTGGTGGAGTTCTTTTAGTGTTAATGTATTTTAATGAAGAGGAAGGAAACTGCCAAAGGTTCCAAGCTCTAAAAGGACCGAAAATACCCAACTTTCCTTGAAATTTAAACCTGGATCTAGCGACTCTTTCATGCTTGTCTCTCCATTCTGATGGCCAAGATTCTCCATATGCTAGAGTAACATTGGACAAAGGTATCCATCACTATCATTTCGTTAATTTGAGCAATCAACGCATTCCTATAGAACTGGGGTTAATAATTAAGCATAAATCGATGTGGAGAGATTGGGGGTCTATAATTGTAGCTCTATGTCAACTCCACTATTGTTATCATCATGGAAGCTTGAAGGTTTGGTGCTACCATAGCTTATAAACAAATCTAAGTGCATTACATGACAAGTAATGTTTATCCCTCAACTATAACCATCAACTTGTAATTATGGGACACAACTACTAGTACCTATTAGGTGAGTGCTTTTGACCATAAGGTGATAAGGTCCCACAATGCATATGGTAGTTAGTAAATGGTTGGGTTGTGTTGTGTAATAACTCTTTGTCATGTATGTCTTATTTAATACTAACATGCAATTATTATGGTTCACCACGACTCAAATGCTTCTAGTTCGACAAGTCAACGTTAAAAAAAAATTAATTAAGAGTAATATTACTCAATCTTCCTAACTACAGAAATGATAAGTACCATCAACACCATTGTAACTTTTACTCTTATAACACTTCTATATCCACAATTTTGATACACTATTCTCCAATTTGGATGTGAGTGGTAGTTTCAATTGTGCATGGAAATCGAAAAGGATCAATGGTTTCTGCAAAATCATTAATGTGTAGGAAAAACAAAATTGAAATAAATATAACACATAAGACATATTCGACATATGTTGATTGATGAGATGAGATTTATCAGTCCTAGGATATTCATACAGATTTATTCTCGTATGAGAGAAGCCTTTCTTGAGAAAAAGGATTATCCTTTTGGTGGTAGGTTTGTCATTCTTCTGGGTGACCTTGGGAGTCTTCTTTTTATAAATGATAAACATTCTTATGCACATAGAACACTTTTTGTTGGAAATCTTAAACATTGTTGTGACTTTGGACAAAAATTATAGGCAGCAAGGAGACAATCTGAGACATGCGCCTTTTTGCAATATTTTAAACTATATTAGAAATGCAAAGTTTTTTCTTACTCACTCGGATCATATTATGACGTGTGTTGACATTTTCTTGGTTCGACCTAAGAAAGCTATATTTTATTCTTCTGTTCACTTGTGTTTAATGAAAAGCCTCATGAACTTGGATGACCAAAAGATGCTTAAATCGTTAAATTTTCTTATCACAAAATGTGTTGCAAAATGTACTAGAAGAATAGAAATAGGTGACAATGATGATGAGCCATTTGAGTGTGAAGTGCTTCTATGGCTTGAAGAGCGAGTTGTGCCAACGTTAATTGTTGGATCACACGCTCTCAACTACACACTCTCAACTACATGCTCTTACCTACTTTGAAGCCACCAGAACTTCCGCAATTAACTACGATTATTTTTTAGAAGTAATATGGTGTTCTCTTTTATAGTGATTGTCCAAACGTTATGCCAATTTCACCTCTCGTTAGGGGGAATATTAGACATATGACCTTGCAGTGTGCCTTTGTAGATATTGGAGATAGAAAGAGGTAGGGTTTTCCATTTACAACTATATCAAGAGAGAAACTAATAGATAATTTATGGATTCTTTTGCCTTTTTCTTTTCAACATTATTCTAAAATTCGGGACAGTGCATATGTTACACTTAGAAAGAAAGCAAAGGAACGATCGAATTCCATATCATTTCGGAGGTATTTATCTTGATAATGTTTAGTGTTTTGGAAGTAATTGAGAAAAAGACGGATAGTTCTATATAACAGTTATTGTTTTGCAATTATTTGTATGAAGATTGATAATTTTTTTGTTCTTCTTTTTTATCATTTGAATAGATTTGTGGATTGGTAAAGTTAGTAAATTGACCATTTGGAAGAAATTACATGGGTTATTAATTTTTTGGTAGTGATGTTGCTCATTGGTTGAATTTAACCTATTTTTTTCTTTTCTTCTTCTTTTGAATGCTATTAGATTTATGTATAATAATAAAAAAAATTGGCTTTAAAAAATTTATATATGAAAAAGCTCTAACAAAATGTGTGTATGTATATATTTGTTTGTTTTTGTGTTTATGTAATAATTTTAATTGTATATTTCTGTCATTGAAATGCAAACGAAGAGAACAATGATGATATCTATTACATTAAAGTGATAAAATCTATTGCAAAAAACATAATTTTTGTTACCTATTTTACAAAAGGTTGGATATAAAACATGGCTTCCATCCTTGTTTTATTAATCAGCATATTGCATGTAATGAAATGAGATGTAGAAAATGTAGAAACCTTGTATCATTTGCACTAATGAGAGTCTACAAGGAAAACAAGAAGGAATGGCTTGGAAAGGATGAAGCATCGTGAGCATTATCCTATTGATTTCAATTGGTATTGCTCTTTTCAATGTTCTGGGTGTGTTTTGGAAGAGGCTCACATTAAATATTTTTCTCCTCATTGAATATTTCAAGTTGATTTTCCTTGTAGAAATTATTGATATTACGAGACCCTAAATAGATCTCTAACTATTGTAGCTCAATAAAATCTGTCTTTGCTCAGTTTAAATGTCAGAAATTTCGATATTATTTTGATTGGTGTTGTCATGTGCACAATCATTTGTCAATTGTCTTTGAATTTCAATCATTTGGTAGCTTTTAATATTTTACATTGTATGCAATATTTTTTCAGTGTGTTTGTGTTACATTTGAGTTTGTTGTATGTATGCTTAAACGCATCTCAATTTATAATATGTGATGGTTTTTTATATATATCTTGTTGTGTGTATATGTGGGTTTATAACATTTATCCCTTGGGTTTAATATTTTTCCCTTTTGTTTATATTTCATTGGTGTTATTGTGCTAGTTGCTTCGCTTTATTTTTGAGTTGAGTTTATGAATTTAATTTTTCTTAGTAGTAGGTTCAAATATTGTCCATTGCATTAATAACATTAGTCATAGGGTGTAGTGTTAAACAGTTGGATTTGAAATCATGGAAATTAATGGTCTAATTTCACGTTGCTATAAAGATTATCACCATAAGAGAAAAAATAATCATCGTTAACCATTGTTAGGGATTCTCAATGGTGTTTATTCATGGCTACATAAATTTGTGATAATATTGCGTGGTTCTCTTTATTAATGAAAGAGTGATTATATTGATTGGTTGCATTTATTAATGAGAAAATTAATAATAGTAAGGTATAATATTATCCATAGGATTTATAATATTAATTCTTAAGTTATATACAAATAATTTATTTTTATTTATTAGTATAATTATTATTTTTACAATTTTGAACAACAAACTAAACAATTGCAATAACAAATTACCAAGAGAAGAAATACACATAAAACTCATGTAATTTAATTTTTATTAATACAATTTAATTATTATCATTATCATTATTATTATAAATATTTGTTGATTCTATAATTTAATATTTATATTTATATTAGTATAATATTAAAAATATATTAGACCACATGAATATAAAAATGTTAATATAATATTTATTATAAATATTTACATTCCCATTACAAATATTTTTTTTTTTTATATATATCGTTATTTATTATATTAAGTTTTAGCAATATTATATATAATTTTTTATTTATATTAATTTAATTTAATTATGAATAATGTATTTTATTATTATTATTATTTTAGATTATTTTAATTTAGTTTAATTAGGTGTATTATTTATTATTATTTAAACCTATTATTTATTAATAGCTATGTTTGTATTTATGTTAGTATTAATATAATATATTTATTTTTTATATAAATTTTGTTTAATATTAATATTTTATGTTTGTATTTATGTTAATATTTTTTTTTCACATACCCTCAGCCTAATTTATTGACCTTGACCCCAAGAGCTTTCAGGATTCGACCCTATGAACCTCCCATTGGCGAGGCATTTGATTTGACCGATTGAGCTAACTCTTAGGGCTAATATTTATGTTAATATTAATATAATATAATTTGTTTTTTTATATAAATTTTTTAATATTAATATTTAGGTTAACCTTATAATTATTTTTCATATAGATAAAAAAGTTGTATTGTTTTTGTTAAATAAAATTATTATAAATACTTCTTTTTTATTACATAATTAATGTAGTTGATATATTTTTATTAGCATTTTCAATGAAATTTTTTAATGTCGTTGTGTTAGGCCCACCATGTGTTATCTGGCATCCACATCTTAGCTCTTGTGGCATTGTCACATCAATATAAAGTAGGGCCCATCCATCATTCACGACAGTATGCATACTTTTTTTACTCATTGTTATATCTATGTAGTAGTCGCCTAATTGTTCTAGCTTTTTTATACCTTTGTTAAGATGAGGCATGGATTAAGGGTACGAAAGTCTCAATAACAAGTCAATATAAATCACCCGGATGCGGGTGTTAATGAACGCATTTAAGTTGATGAGAAACCCATGCACTGAGGACATGATGCCACGCTGCAGACAGGTGGTCGCCATGGGCTCTGGGCTGGCTTCTGCCCCAAGGGAATTTACGAGCCTTAATGGCTCTTCAATGCAGTTGATTTTCCAAGGCTCTGTTGACAGTTATCTCGCCATGGCGCAGACATTCCTTATTCTGTGTTTGCAATTCGGCTCTGGTTCTGGGAAGTTAGCAGTTCAGGTTAGCATGGAGGAGGGAGGCTCTGAGGGCAGCATACCCACCCTCGAGTCCTTCCCCTGCCCAATTCTTGCGGTGTGTTCTCACACTGCTCAGGTGAATTTGACGGTGGAAGTTGGGTTGTAGGGCCATCGGGGTAACCTCTCCTGCGACATTCTTCTTGGCAGATGAAGACATAAGGCAGCTAAGCTCCGCCCTCAGAAAGCTGCTGGGTGTCTTGGGTTCATTATGGCTCCACGCACTCGGTATCGTGGGCCTCGCAGGGGAGGCAATTCTGGGCAGCAGGGCGGCACTAGAGACAGTGGCCATTCAAGCCCGAGGCGTATCTCTCCTCTGGCTTGTGCTTCGCCACCCTCCTGCGACTCGGCCCACTCTGATTCAGACTTAAGCAATGCAGTGCAAACCGCGACTCTTTATTACCGCTGCAAGAGGAACAAGCTTGTGG
Source organism: Pinus taeda (assembly GCA_000404065.3). Taxonomy (NCBI): domain Eukaryota; kingdom Viridiplantae; phylum Streptophyta; class Pinopsida; order Pinales; family Pinaceae; genus Pinus; species Pinus taeda. Next base: position 68,119 of record APFE030439479.1, on the reverse strand, counting down.
TTAAAGCCATGATAACTGTCATTTTTGCTGAGGAGGATGAGGAGGAAGGCAGTTGGAAGGCTGAAATGGAGGAAAAGACGCCTCCCTCCTCGGAAAACTCATCCAAGTTAAAGGATAGTTCTTACAGCCCTGAATTACAGAGTAGGATGGATGAGGAGAGCACCTTTGGTTACTCAGCGGAGCAGGCGGAAGCATTACAGGAAATCAGCAGCCTCAAAGGGAAAGAGCCCATGGTTACTTCTGAGGGTCCACCAAAGGCTCAAAGGGAGACTCAAAACAGCAGGCCTTCCTCTCCTCAGAGCAAGATAAAGAATGAGGAGTCTGAAGACTCTTTCGATTATACTCTGTACCTCAAATTGCCGCCTGGTATTGAACGTCTCAAAGATGTTCCGGTTGGAATGGAGGTGACTTGGGAGCGTGACCTGGTACGTGCAGCAGAAGATCGCAAGAAGCGGGAGCTGGAACGTGAAGCTGAGGCGCGGAAGAAGCAGGACAAGTAATGGCAGAAGAGTCAAGGGTAAGCCTGATCTCAGGCGAAAGATGTTTTTTCCTTTTTGGCTTAGTTTCGGTCTGGTGGCGGGCAGCAATTGATGAAATGCTGATTAGAAACATTGTTTCTTGTAATGGGTCTTGGGGTCTGGGTTAATTTCCAGTTTCTATGTTTGTCTATGTCGGTCTATGTCTGTCTATGTCGGTCTATGTCGCAGTACAAACTATCTCTGCTGGTTTTTTTGTAATATCTAGCTTGTATAAGCAGAAAATCCAGGTTGATGAGGAAAGCTTTGACAGAGAGTTGACCACACGCTCTCAGAGGTTCACACCTCTTGTAAATACTTTTTTTGGTTTTTAATATAAATAGTTTAGCCTTTGCCCAGCAAAAAAAAACAAGTCAATATAAATCAATATGAATACAAAGAATAAACTTACCTCCAATTATTTCATAAGGGAAATAAACGTAATTTATTTAAACTAATATAGCATGATTTCATATTGATCTCACAAAATTAGCTTTGTTTTCAATGAATGACAAGTAAATCAATATCTTTTTTCTTATCAGGTAAGAGTAGGACTATTTATTAAGCTTAGCTAAAAATAAATAATTTACAAAAGGTTGCAGCCACTTTGTGAGAGTTCAATAGTCAACAGGCCAGGCCGAACCGAACCATTTACCCAAAACCAATAGAAACCTAAGAAGGAAAATTTGGACGAACCGCCAGACAGTTAAGGCACCAGGCCATCTAGTAGTGCTGCCATGCAACAAAAGAACTATGAAATCCATGGAGAACTAGTCCATCGAGCCAGAGGTAACAAAAAGCCGCAGATGACTTGCCGTGGATCCATAAGAGGTCCCACCACTGGCCAAGCTGAAAACTATCAAACGGACTAAATTAAAGCATAACACTCTAATATTTTTTCGGGTTAGACCAACTAGCATAAACAAATCGTCATCGTTGATTAGCAGGCTAAGATCCAATGATCATTGTGAATATCAGGAGGATGAGAAGCGTGAGAGTTAACCACCCGATGAGGGCAATTTTCTCTCACATCGCCCTACCATGCATCGCATGAAGAGTGGAATCGGAACTGAACTAAAGAAAACCATAAACTAGTCAAACCCTACCTGATGTACTACTTGTGGTTTTGGAGTGGTTGAAGCACAAAAAACAAACACATCCTTTCGCCATGTGTTTTCCTTCTATTCTGTCTAACGAGCATATCTTGAGCCAATCCTGTCCACCAAAATCCTCTGTCAAACACCGACTAAGCAAAATGAAAATAGAAATCTCACCTTATGGTGTTGACTGAGTCAATCCTTTCGTCATTCAATCAAAAGAATTCCAGACTATGGAAAATAGTCGAACCAAGGCGGGTTAGATTATATGTGGTTCTCTCTCCACCCACTGGTCTTCAGAGTCCCTTTTATCTATCCTGTTAGTCCATAGTTCCATATCCTGGGTTACTTGACAGTGATAGTCCTCCCACAATTTGCCTGGAGGTAACGAGTCCCAAGCATACCTAGAATCCCTATCCTTATTGGTGACTCCTTCATTTTCCAATTGATCCGCTAACATATTAGCTTTCCATTTTACATGAAAAAATCTGTTAGTTTTAAGGGTACACAGGTGAGAGTGGATTCAGTAAAAAACCTACAGAGGCTTCTAGTGCTTCGACACTTTATCTGGAGAGGTTTCATTGCTAATTTTCTTAGTCACTCTAATGACTAATTATGAATATGCTTCAATTATAAAATTGTGTGAACTTGAGTCCACTAGGATTTCCAAGCATTGCTCTAATGCCATGAGCTCAACCATGTTATTAATGGCCTTCCCCAAGTGGCCATGGAAGATTTTCTGTATTTGTCCCTGATCATCTCTTATGGACCCCCCAAAGCCCGCTAATCCTGGGTTGCCCTTAGTAGCTCCATAAATATTAACCTTTAAGAAACCATAAGGGGGGCTTCCAGATGTTGACACCTTTATTTATAAGGCTCACCTCCATTATTATTACCAGAGGACTGATAGACTAGAGACCCAAGTGAAGTAGAATTCTCTCCTCTTGGGGCAGAGGAGGATCTTTAGGAAGGTTCCTCAACAAACTTCTTACTGTGTCTTTGAGATGCCTTATAATTTGATCAATTATGTGTTGGGGCATGCTTGTTTTGTTTTTGAAGATCCGACTGTTGTGCTTTTTCCAAACATTCCAGATGATAAAGCCTAAACCCAGAATCCAAGATTTATTAACAATCTCATTCCCTAAGAATTTTCTCCTCTAGTTCTTCAAAGTGTTGGCTATGTTGAGACTATCCCTATCAGTTTGTCTAAAAATGGAGGCCACCCAGTCCCACACCTTTGAAGTGAAAGGACTAAGGTTGAGAAGGTGTTCAATCGTCTCCTCATGAGTGCCACATAGGTAAAATTTGGAAGGCCCAATGAAGCCTTTCTTAAGGAGATTCTCCCAAGTTAAGATCTTCCTTTGATGCACTAGCTAGATGAATAACGTTTCTTTCATCCAATGTGGAAATTGCCAAAGTTTCTTCCAGCCTTAATTAGTATTCACAAAGCTAAATCCTGTGGCTTCCTGTTTAGCCACTTTGAGGTTAAAGTTACCTTATGTATTCTTTCCCATCTTAATTGATCCGATGAGGAAGATACCTGAATCCTTCTATGCTCAAGATCTTAGGTGAGAGGTTCTGCCTTGATCTTCAGCGAGTTTTCATGACTGTATCGTAGATCGTTCCACTTCCTCCATTTTCTATTATTCCTTTCCCGATCCTAGAAGTCTTTTACCAAAACCATACCTTTGTTATTTGTGTCACTTTTGAGAGCTACAAGTTCATCCCTATAAAGGTTGGGTTCCTTCTGCCAATTTCCCTCCCAAAATCGAGCAAGGTCCCCTACTCGAATTTCCCAAAAACAATGATTTTGAACAATACTTTTGTTATCCTAGGCAAGGTTCCAAATGTGGGAGCGCTTGATTTTCCCTGACATTCTGATGTGATCCTTCTCCTGACAGTACTTGGCATACTTTTGTTTCCATAGCTTAACCCAGGGGAATTCGGTTCCTTAATCCATCTCCACCAAAGATTGGCTCCTGAAACTCTGCTGAGGGTTTCAGGATCATGAAGGCCCAATCCACCATGGCTCTTGGGCTTGCAGAGCTTGTCCCAAGCTACTAAAGCCCATTTATTTTTCTCTTCCCCTCTGCCCCACAGAACATCCCTTTGTATGCTTTTTATCTGTTTCTTAATATGTTGGGGAGCACGAAGAGTTGAAAACATGAAAATTTGAATGGCCTGCAAAACTGCCTGTGTGAGCACTAGGCCCCTTGCCAAATTTAGTGACCTGCATGTTCATTTTCTGACCTTGTCCTGAAGTTTATTTAATATTGGCTCGCACACTTTCTTTCTTAGAGGTTTGTTAGTAAGAGGGATGCCAAGATATTTTGAAGGTAGTTGTTCCCTTTGAAATCCAAGAATTATGGTAAAGTTTCTCTGAATAGCAATATTAGTGTTAAAGAAAAAAACTTTGGACTTGTTGAGGCTTACCTCTGTGCTTGCTGCCATAGCAAAGTCATTCAAGATGTTTTTGATTGCTCTAGCTTCCCTAACTGTGGGTATGCCCTACAGCATTGTATCATCCACAAATTGTTGATGAGTGTTTGCCTCTCCATCCGTAGTAAGTTTGATACCCTGAATTCGTCCTTCAGCATTTGCCATTTTTATCGCTCTACCTAGCCCTTCCATCATGAGGACAAAGAGGAGCAGTGAGAGTGGATCACCTTGTCTAAGTCCTCTGGAGGGTATGAAGGTTGTAGATGGAGCTCCATTAAGGAGAATGGAAAAACTAGTCATGGTATCTAATGTCGTCACCCACCTTATCCAATTCTGGTCAAAACCATAGGCATTTAGAATTGCTTTTATGTAAAACCAACTTAACTTGTCATAGGGTTTTACTAGGTCAAATTGAATGATCATACCATTTTGTTTGTTGCTTTTGACAGTGTACCACCTCATGAGCTTAGATAATGTTGTTGAGGATTTGTCTTCCCTCCACATAGCCTGTTTGCTCCTCTGAGATGAGAAAGGGTAGAAGTGGTTTGAGTCGACTGGCTATAACTTTGGAAAGAATTTTATACAGCACATTACATAAGGCTATGGGCCAAAAACCCTCCGGAGTCATGGCATTTTCCTGCTTTGGGATAAGAGCTATGAAAGATGCATTCAAATCCTTTAGTACCCTTTTGGATTTTCTTGAGTCTTCTACAACCTCGAGGATATCATGTTTGACAATTTCCTAGCAAGCTTTGAACAAGTATACATTGAATCCATCTGGGCCTAGTGCTTTACCATTCTGAATTTCATTAATCACTTCAGTGACCTCCTCTTCCGAAACTGGCTTGTTGAGATTGTGGTTGTCCTCTCTCGTAACCAACTTAGGGATATACTGAGTAAAATGGTCAATGAACCTAAATTTTTCCTCTAGTGGCTCCTTTGCAATATTGTAGAAGTGCTATACCAGGACAGATTCCATATCATTGTGAGAGACAAGCTCAATACCTTGAAAATCTTTCATATTAATGATTCTATTGTGTACCCTGTGAGCCAAAGTGGATTTATGGAAGAATTTTGTATTTCTTTCTCCCTCTCTAATCCATTGTATCCTTGATTTCTACCTCCAGAAAATCTCCTCTTGTGAGCATCGATCCTCCCATTCTTTTTGCTGAGAGTCAGTTAGTTTTTTTTGCTCTTCGGTAAAGCCCTTTGTGATTTTAATCTAATTTATCTCCTATAGCTTCTACTCAGTTTCTCTTTTGGCTTTGAAGATACCTCCAAATTCGTTTTCATTCCAAGCTTTAAGAGGGGATTTGATGTGTTTAAGTTTCTGTTGGAGCATGAACATTTTTGTACCCTAAATATTCAGCTCCTCTCTCCACCATTTATCAATGTTACTAGTGAATTTAGGGTGTGAGAGCTAGGCATTTTCAAACTTGAAAGGTGTGTTTCTCGGTGTGCCCATGAAAGTGGCTTCTAGTTGTACAGGCCAATGATTTGATCCTCCAATGGACAGAATGGAGGCTGTTATGGCAGGTCCTGTGAGAAGGAGGTCCTCTGAAATAATAAATATATCAAGTTTGGAAGCAACATGAGAAGGCCATCCCATTTTGTTGTTTCAAGTGCAGGTTTCATTAATTGTTTCAGTGTCCACTAGACCCATGCTCATAATGAAGTTCTGAAAGGAAATCGAGTCTCTACCTAGTTGTCTAGTGCCTCCTTTTTTTTTCGAGAAAGATCTTATCATATTGAAATCTCCTACAACGATCCAGGGTAAAATTGGATGTCTTGCTCTTAGGTCCTCCAGGGAGGAAAGAAGCTTGAGTTTGTTTTCTTACTTTTGAGGTCCATAAACATTTTTAATCATGTATATCTCCTTATCCCCTACAGGTTGACATATCAAGAAGAGATACTTCCTGGATGCTTTGGCATCCAGGATTCCAAATTTATGTTGATCCCACAACGTGAGAATCCTTATTAGCCTTAACTTCTAAATAGTCATATTTGATTAACCACTTATTGTGAATATCTCTTATCTTTTCCATCAAATATTTTGTCTCTTGATCGAAAACCATGTTTGGTTTTTCTTCTTTCATTCTGTTATTAATATTTCTTTGTTTTATTCTATTCCCTATACCTCTAATGTCCCAGGTTGTGAGCTTCATTAAGAAAGGTTAGTAAAGGAATAACTGGTAATATATTTCATCTTACCTGAGTTAATCAATAGTTTTCCACATTCGTTCAATAGCTCATTCTGTCTCTTTCTTCCTCTTTTCCTTCTTGAGTTCTCTGGAGATTGTGCTTGTGAATTCTCCATCATCTTGACCCCACTTGGCTCCTGGCTTTCATGGTTTCTTTTGACTCCAACTCCCTTCACTTGTGACCTTCATAGAAAGAGATGTTCTACTCTATCATAATCTTCTTTTGGCAGGGAGTCCACACCTATGTTTTTTCCTTATTCCAGAAATTTCTCTAGATCTAGATTTTCCTTATCCAGATTTTCCTGGAGCTCGTGGTCCTCTGTTCCCACTTCACTTGGGGTCATCTCCTAGTCCATACTGATCTCCATCAGGATTGGTAGATCATCATCCCTTTGCTGGTTGTTTACTATGATGTCCTCCATGTCAGTTGTCTTATCCATCTCCTTTGCTACATTCTCCATATCCTAGAATGTCTCCTTGTTCCCCTCTTCTTCCTCCAGGACCTTGACGCTATTGTGTCTTGTATGTCTATCCTCATTTACCTTCTTGTGTGGACATTTCCCCCTTCCCCTTTGCTCCCAACCTTGGTGAAACCCTCATGATCTCTCCCCATAGTGGTTTTTTGGTTACCTTCCATATTCATTATGGGGCAGTCTCTATATTGATTAAACGATATGTGCACGTTTGCACCCAATCTTTATTATATACTTCTAAAATTATTTCTTCCAAAAGGGCTCCAGATAGATTCATTTCCACATATTCGGGCAAAGGAGGTATATCGTCCTTTCAGAGTTTCCTCTGAGATATTTAGAAAATCCCCCAGCTTGTTGCCTATGGTTTTCAAAGATTTTGGTAGCGAATAATCCAAGGGAAGGGAGTATAGTCTGATCCAAACCGATATTAATGTGAAATTTTCACGTTCCGGGACAAACTTCATCATCCATGGTCGCACGTAGAGTCCTGCTACAGCATAGAAATAGGGCCCTCCTTCAAAAACTCTATCTTTGTCGTCTAAGCTTGTGAATATTACTGTAAAAATGCCCTTAGAACCCAGATGTAAATGTATTTCTCCCTTTGGCTTCCAATGGCTCCTTATTCAGACATGTAATGCCCTCTCTGTCAGCCATAACCCCATGAACTTGCATATGATTGTATGTTCCATCATATGATCCCTATGTGCTTGTATCGCTGGGTCACTCAATACAACCCGAGGAATAATGCCTGACTTGGGTTTGCAGACCCCATATGGAAGACGGTCTTTCATCACTACCTCCATTATCCTTCTTTACTTGTTTCCTATTAGTTCCCTTCCTGATCCTGATATCTACTTCTTTCAGATATCCCCTCGCTTCGTGCTTCTGAAATCTTCTCTAGAGGTTTTTAAAAATGATTCTTTCCCGCGTCCTTACTTCCAGCTATGACTGCTTAACTGTAGGAGGGAGCAACACTCCCCCCTATGCTCCCCGCCATAGATTCTGCGTTCAAGACCCTATCTTCAACTCCAACCCTAGCTTCTAAGGGTTTTCTTGCACTTTTGTGAAAGATCTCCTTGAAGGACTAGTAATAGTCATCGGCAATTAAACCAATATCAATTTGCAAGGCACACTAATTTAACTAAAGATAGTAATTTTATGTGTAAGTGAAACTCAAAACTAACACACAGGCCCTACTATAGTAGTAGTGACCTTATAAAAATAATGTTTAATGTCATGAGTCATTAAATATTCAATAAATAACCATTATTTACAATAGCATTGATACAGAATCTTTATATACACAACTACATAAACAAGTCATATATGGATATATGGATATTATGTTATAGACTCATAAAACAAAAAAATTGAAAACACTATGATATATTTTAAAGAAATATTTGTTGTAGTGGACAACAACAACACTTTATTACTGGTTAAAATATTTTATTGTAAAAATTACATAAACCTAGAAGACTTGTATGATTTTAAAAAGAATACAAATACATTTATATTACTTAGAAGATTTTATTAGAAATTTAAATAGAAAAATAATATCCCATAAATTAATAATAGACATAAATGTACTGAAAATTTATATAGACATTGCCCCGCTTCTTCTCCCTTTTTCATGTTGTGTTTTGTTGAAAGCACTTCATATTCGTGTGTCTCTCTGCTTTGGGCGTCTCATTCAGCGTTTCATATCTGTTTTTTATATTGTTTGGCGATTTATTCCTTTTTATATGCTATGCTGCCATGCCTTAGTTTATTTTAAGTTGTGGAGATGATGTATGTATCCCTATGGCTTCACTCCCCTTCTCTTTCGATAGCTTAACCAGTATGGTCATTGCTCTTTATATTTGCGATTTTGCAGAAATTTAAGTTTCTATTAAAATTTTATGGTGAATATTTAGTCATTTAATTGATCTATTTGGTAGTTTAATATTGTGAGTTTAATTAATCATTTTTTTAACATTTAACATAGACATATTATTATCTTTTTCTTTAATTAATTTTTCAATGTTTTATGCATTTTTCAATGCTTTATGGGAGTTTAACGAGTTCAATCTGCTTTGTTTTTGGATTTTTTATTATTCTAATTTCACATGTATAACCTGGTTAATTACATAATTACTTTTAAGTTAAGTACTTTATTATTTTTTAAAATTTTAATCAATATTAATTTTTTCTTTTTTTCATACGATATATTTAAGTATATATTATTATTCATATTTCAATTTTATAATTTTTATATTTTATTATAATTATATTATACTTTTAAATAAGTTCATTAATAAAGTAGGAAATAGAAAATTGGTTTTCCTCCTTTTATGCTATTTGATTTGTAGACACAAATATTGAATATATATAAATTTCATATTTTAATTTATAATTTTTGTATATCTTTTATTATTATATTTTAGTTATAAAGCATTTATTCATTCTTTTATATTGTTCATTTATAAAGGTTTGAAAGAGGAAATTGTTCTTCCCATTTAATAAAGGTTTGAAATAGGAAATTGGTTTTTCCCTTTTTATATTAATATAGGAGGTTATTGTTTTTATATTAATTTAAAAAAAAAAATCTTGGTTAAAGGGGGTAAGTTTTGTGGTTTGAAGTGGACAAAGTTGTTTTTTATATGTATTAAAATTTCTATATTTATAAAAATTATTTATTTTTATACTTTATTATTAATAATATATATATAACATTGAAAAAATAACTTATTAGGAATTTATATTATGTTTTACCTGAAATATTTACATATAAAATATTTTTTCCAATAGACATAAATTCGTAGGTTGGGCTAGGCTAGGTTAGGTTAGCTAGTCTAGGCTTAGGCTAGATTAGCCAATGTAAGGCTACACAACACAAGGTTAGGCTAGTTTAGTCTAGTCTAGGCTAGGCTAGGCTAGGCTAGGCTAGGCTAGGCTAGGCTTGGCTTGGCTAGGCTAGGATAGGCTATGTTACATTAGGTTATGCTAGGCTAGGATACATTAGAGTAGCTTAAGCTAGGCTAGGGTAGGATAGCTTACATTAGGGTAGGCTAGGCTATGCGAGTTTAGGATAGGGTAGGTTAGGCTAGTTTCGGATAAGCTAGGTTAGGCTAGACTAGGTTAGGCTAGCACAGGTTATGTTAGGTGATTACGTTAGGTTAGGTTAGGCTAGGTTAGGCTAGCATAGGTTATGTTAGGATACATTATGTTAGGCTAGGTTATGTTAGGTTAGGTTAGGCTCAGCTAGGTTAGGTTAGGCTAGGCTCGGATAGGATAGCCCAAGGTAGGCTAAGTTAGTCTATGCTAGGCTAGGTTAGGCAAGGTTATGCTAGCCTAGATTAGGATAGTTTAGGCTAGACTATGTTAGGTTAGGTTAGGCTAGGTTAGACTAGGTTAGGCTAGGTTAGGTTAGGTTAGGCTATATTAGGCTGTTTAGGATAGGTTATTTTAGGCTACGTTAGGCTAGGCTAGGCTAGGTTAAGCTAAGGTAGGCCAAGCTAGATTATTCTAGGAAAGACTAGGCTAGGCTATCAAAGATTAAGCTAGGCTAGGCCAAGTTAGGCTAGTATAGGTTAGGCTAGGTTAGCTTATGTGAGGTTAGGCTCTAGGTTAAGATATGGTAGGCTAGGCTAGATTAGTCTAGGCAAGACTATGCTAGGCTAAGCCCTGTACTGTTTGGAATAGGAGTCACATCTAATATATTGGCCCAGTTTCCATCTCATTTAACTTATGATTTTCTTTGGCACAAATCAACAATATGTGAGAAAAATAATATAATTTTTGATAAATACAAGTTAAAATGTCCTTTCAACTACTTATAAGTAATATGCATACAAAAGTACTATGAGTAAAGTAAATAACATGAACTTCAGTAGAACAATGATAACATTACTCTAAATAAAGATCATGTAAATGAAATAATTGTTAATTGATTGGAAAATAGTTTGCATCGACAATGATTATTAAAGCATGAAGGCATACAATTATTCATTAAACAATTAAATATTAGAAGTAAATGTATTAACAATAATAATAATAAATAATAAATTTTAATTAAAATCATTTAGAATCATCGGCTTCCCAACATGAAAACTCACCTAACCATATTTATGGCTCCCACTTCTCTTCTTTGTAAATCAGTCCTGATGATGAGTCTTGGTCTAGACTCGAAACATCAATAAATTAAAGATGAAGACTGTGGAATATCCGAATTCAGTTTCTCAAAAACCACACTAGAAAAATCTACAAACCAATTCCAAATAATATTTGTGTTAGAGATAATAAAAAAATAATTTGTTTTCTTCAACACTTATAAATGTAAACACATACCATTAACCATTTAAAAGAAGAGTCTTACAATGCCTTATGATATATGTGTGAAACAACTGCCTGGCTCAAAGAGATTTTGAGGATTAAGTAGAAGTATTGAAATGCATAAGTACAAGAGGTATTCACTTGATCCAATAGTGGAACATAAAAGCTACTACTTTCTTCTCAAAAGAATAGCAATCTCTCTATAATATGCTTACAAGGAGAAACCAAAGTTAATATTCCAATTTTCTTTAGCCATGAGGTTCTACATACAAAAAATGAGGTGACCTTTCACCTCCCCTATAACTCTTGGACATCCCTCATGACTCTTCAACTTCCTTGTGACCCTTTGACTTCTACATGTCTTTTCATTTTCTAATTACAAAATTTATCATTTACAAAATTATGAAAAACAAAATACATTCATGTGCAAATTGTGTAATGATTAGCTCTGGCACTTCAATATGGATCTCTTTAGTGACATACTCATACCATGCCTTGTACTCAACTACTATGTCCTTCACCTTATATGATAGATTTTTGTCATACCTTATTCTGCATTCTAAATCATCTAGCAATACTATCTTTGAATCCACTTGTAACTTATTCCAAAGCATTGTCAACTGGGTATGCAGTTTGACTGGCTCTATAACATATTGAAGAATAGATTCCTAAGTATTCTTGTATAGTAGCATTCTTTATTACATCCAATGATTCTCATAGCTCCCAATTCATTTCTTCCCCTGGCTTCACTTCTCCAAGTACAAAACTAGAAAGTATATTGTGTACTCAAACTAGGGCCTCTAATCCAGTATGAAACTTTAGATAGGATGATATAGTATTTAGGAAATTCTGCCGACACATTGGAGTATTTAGTGCCCCATTATTGTATGAAATCTATAGCCATGTGAGAAAGTCTCAATATCATCACCCTTTCTTACAACTCCTTTTGTATCTCAAACAAAGGTGCTATTACATTATGCAATATTATCATTTCTTTGTACACCTACTTCATCACTTCCACTAATTCCTTTAATTCATCAAGGATTTGAGATTACAGAACTTCTCTATTGGAATTTGTGCAAGACACACTTTTATTTTCTATAGGGCCTTGTTCATGTTGTTATTGTGCATTGGTTAGTCCTTTCTTCAACCTCTTAACCTCAAACGTGAGATAATCAATATTCTTCTATGTAGTTGTTGCGAAGGTCATAACTGTTGAAGTTATTTCTTTTGGATTGGTTCTCATGTATTCAATGATGTCCCTTTCTAGATTGATGGATATGGGAAGATCTTGCTCATTAGGAAAGTATTTCCTCCTCTCTTGAGTGATCTTATGCTTGAGTCGATTGAAAGTGAAACTGGAGATGTCCAAAATCCTTTCTTCTCTTCATTTCATGATACCCATCTCACTAAGTGAGAGATTTCCTCCGATGAGAGTAGTTAGTGGCCAAATGCTTAGGGTGGCTACTATTGATTCAACTTCCACATTTTTTTATTTTATCTCCTTTGCTTACCTGTTGGCCAACACTTTGGCATTAACTCTTCTTCCAATATCTTCACCATCTCTTCCTCCTCTTTTCTCTTTCTCTCCTACTCTTCAAGTTGTTTCCTTTTTTGGTCTTCCTATTCTTGCTACTTATTTAAAGCTTCCTCTTATTTCTTCTTTCTTAATTGTTCTTTCCTCTTTTTTACTACCTCTTGTTATTGTTGTTTTTTTCACTTCTCTCTTTCTTGCTTCTCCTACCTATTTTCTATTTTGCACCTCTTATTTCTCTTTCTTCTTCTTCTCTTCTTCAACCACCTTTTTAGCATCTCCACCAACTTCAAGCTTCTTATTTCATTCCCTAGTGGTTTCTTGCACTTTCTTTATTTTGAATTCAATATTTTCTTGAATATCCATCTCCTCTTGGCCTCCTCCTCCTTCTTCTCTTCTTCAACCACCTTTTTAGCATCTCCACCAACTTCAAGCTTCTTATTTCATTCCCTAGTGGTTTCTTGCACTTTCTTTATTTTGAATTCAATATTTTCTTGAATATCCATCTCCTCTTGGCCTCCTCCTCCTTCTTGATCATTTAGAACACTCATTACCTTGGAGAGGATGGCTTCTTTTCATGTTTCAATTGATATGCTGGAATTATAACAATTCTTGACCTTCTCTTCCTCTTACCAAGAAACTGAGGTATACATCCAACTATACCTGAGTTTTGCACATTATTGAGTATTTATGGCCTTGCGATCATATCGATGATATCCCATTACCCGAACTTAAGGCACTTTAGTTCTTTTGTTTCTGTCTCTTTCTCCTCCAAGTTCTTTAAGCTATATGATCCTATGCCTAGTGGGAAGATTAACCATGATGATTTCTTTGCCTTCTCTAATGATTGAAACAACCCGATAGTTAGTTGATCACCCAATTCCTGCATCACTACCTTGTCAGTCACAAATAGAGGCAAAATATGAGGACTTATTTATGCACCAAAGACTGATAAATCTCCCACCAAGAGGTGTGAACCAATCTGCAATGCCTAATAGATATTCCCTCTCTTTTTCTAACATACAATGTGCTTCAATGTCAAATAACATCTGATATAATGTTGAAATGAAGAATTCAATTATTTTAGCATATATCCCATTGTATCTGGTTTCCCAAAGTATTTTGGAATATATGTGTACTAAAAATATATTTTTTTCGAAGGCCAACTTCCACTGCATTCCAGGGAATTCATCTTTGCACATATACCATTTAACAAATATGAAGACATAAAATTTTATTTTCTTACCATCTGCAATGCTCTTTACTCTCACAACACATTTTTGCAATAAAATGACTAGGAGGTCAAACCAATTGAGGATAGTCCCTTCAATGGCACAAGGGTACACCATTTAAACCCATTTCTCCTCAGATAATTCATCATTCTCTCTCCCATAAATTCGAAAACACATACCCATTAGGTACTAATATACTTTCCTCAACATCTTAGTCTTATACATTCCATCAGTATTTTGACATAATTTACTTGGTTCTTGCCACCAAGACTTGAGGATCTCTTTTGTATACTTCTTGAAACTAAGAATTCAGGTATTCCTCTGGCTTGGGAAGCTTGTAATGCATATGAAGGTTGTGTTCTTCATATGGAGCCAAGGTTACGCATTTTGTTCTTCAAATTATCATGTTCTAAAGTTCAATTTGTTGTAGAATCCATCTTGCGATCTCAACACAAGAGAACATGGGATAGTGAGCACCAAATTTGTGAAATATGGAATTCCTAATGTTGGTGTACACTTCTTTATCTTCCTCATTCTATGTGATCTCTTTTCTGATGAAACTTTTGAATATTATAGTACTTGAAATATATATTGACTTGTCAATGAAACAAGTTGCATCCTTCAAGATTGACACCTTGGGCTGAGGATTGTTTACCACTCCTTCAATGCTACTTTCTACTGCTTCCATTACTAGCACTTTTATTGTCACTCGAGGAATGATTTTTGTGGAGGATAATACACAAATGAAAGGAAGATATACTATCCCAAGAAAGTCAAATTCATTCATTGTAAAGAGATGCAATCAGTCCAAAAAATATTTTATTCTAACTTCTACTATGTGTTGGAAATACTGAGTGAGGGGGTGAATCAATATTTCTTCTCAATTGTTATTTTTACCAGTTAAATCAAGTATATTTAGAACACAAAATGAAAAATAGGTATAAATTATTTTATTAATATAATATTTACAATAAATCAGTTACAATATATATATATATAGGGCTCCATCCCATTGCCAAGCACCAACTTGGTCTTTTGTGAACCTCCAACCTCTAGGGCAGCAACCCTATCTTGTCAATGCACCAACCTTGGATTTAGGAGTACCAACTACAAGGACACCAATCCTTTCAATTCTGAGGCACCAAACCAAAGGGATCTGATCCTATCTTGCCAAGGCACCAACCCTATCTTGTTCGAGGCTCCAACCTTTAGGGCACCAACCCTCTGGACTCTAACCCACTACTATATTTTTATTTAGATATGTTTGAGAGTAATTCTCTGCTCCAAAAATCCTGTTCACTAAATTTTTTCTACCTACAACATCACTGCTATATTCATGAAAACCTGTCTTCATATCAAGGAGTCTTCACAACAATTCATATTGCCCAAATAGGGTCTGTAGAAGTTACCTCATGATTATTTTAAATAGTCATCATGATTTCCAACAATGTCTCCAAGATCTGTTGATGCTTTTCAACAAGATATCTTTGATAGGTTGCACTAAGACCTCAATGTCTTCACAAAGATAATTCTTTTTTTTCAACCCTTTGTTTTTTACTATTGTGGTAACTGTTTCAGGAGTGATTGCTTCTCATTATTCTTACTGAAGTAATATCTTACTTCCAAGAAATAAACTCACATACGCTTCAATGTTGGTGATGTCTACTTCTCCCTTCATACGATGACAGATGCAACTTTATTTTCCCTTCACAGAACTTTTACGTACTTGATTAATTCATCATAGATCCGAGACTTTTAAAGATTAACCCAATCAATAGAATTGCTCGTCCTTCGGCTTCTTTCATGCTTGACCTTTGGCTTTCTTCCTTTTTCTCGATCTTCGGCTTCCCTTGTTCATTCAAGTTCACGAGTTTTGAATTGTTACTTCTCTCTGTAATCGATGTCTGAATACCTACATAAGGTGAATCTTTTTAGCTTGTATATATATATATATGTGTGTGTGTGTGTGTGTGTGTGTGAGTTTTTCCAATAAACGAAACGACCCGTTCATTGGTGGAGGGGTTGACTTGTGCATGAGGGGGTATACTAAAATATATTGGAGGGCCTTTTGTTAATATTAAATCAATTATAACTTATAATTTTTAAAGAAATAGCATTATAGGAGAGGCTATACACATATTATAATTGAAGTCTGGCAGTCCCCATATGCCACATCACCGCTAATCGCAATCGCAACTTTTCGAACGTCTCTTACTGCACAATATATTGGAGAGGCCCTTTTTAATATTCACAATGCCCATATGGGGGTCCCACATGCCACATTATTAATCACAATCGGAATTATCTAAAATCTAGCAATCACAACTCTTAACATCACCGATGTAACATGGTCAATATTCATACTGCTGATGAAACGAACGCGACATAATATTAAACAATAGTTAATAAATCTGTTAGGTTCACAACTACATCGCAATTGGTGATCTGTCATGTCTATCGCAATCGGTGGTTTTGGCTTCATGCCCTTATCACAATCAATGGTTTGCAATACTATCATAATCGAGGTTTTACGGGGAAAAAACCCTTTAAGGCTTGTGATATGAAACTTCTAATGCCACAGATGTGATATTCCTTTAAAGATTGTTCTATTGAAATGGTCGGGTATGCAACTCAATCGTAATATGAGTTTTTGTGCGGTGGCATATAATAAAGTTTTCGATAAAGCGCTGATATAAGGAGCTGATGTGTTTTCTGGTCTTTATTATTAACTCCTCCGTTATGGATTCTCTTTCAATAGATCTTCTTTGATGGCTTCCAATAAACTTCTCTAACGGATCTACTTCTTTTATTTTGTCGATATATATGTATTTAATCCACTTGGATCTTCCATATCATCATGTCATAATATATCAAACATTCATCACTATGAGCATTATGATCAATGGGAATCAATAGGCAACATCATGTATCAAATAATTTTCCATCACAAACACTAATATATTAACATCAATGGAAACCTAGATTAACAATCTCCCCCTTTGTCATCGATGGCAATATTCTTCTTCTCTCCCACTTTGACATCAATGGAAAAGGAGTGCACAAGGACTCCCCTTGTCAAACTACTCCTCTTGTCAAACTGCTCCCCTTGTCATGGTGCTCTTCTTATTGCTCAATATAGAAGGATCATTGTCTATATTATGTTTTCTTCCATAGTCATATTTAAGAGGTCTTCATAGTCCAACACAAGAGAAATAATCCACTAAAATTGTCTTTCTCATTATCTTTCTTAAAATCTAAGTTCCTCTGTATTTTTTTCTTCTCTTTAAGTCACCACCGTTCATTATTTTAAAATTATTGCATTCGAATGAAATGGTGAGAGATTGTGCCTCAGTGTTTCTATTTTCCAAAGTGACCAGCATTAAACTCAGCTTATAGTCGACTGTGTAACATTATTATTTCTATAGTAGTTTTGATGAGCCATTTTTCCTTGTGTTCTATTAAAAGTTTCTGCAATTTATTTCTACCATCATATTTGACATCCAATTTGTGACTATCTTTTGAATTCTTTTTACTCATTAGAATTTTTTTTTGCAATGGTTCAGTGTTGTTCGATGCTTCCAACTGCTCTTGCCTCAATCTTCATTCCCAAATGTATCTGTTTTTTTTAAGTTGCCTCTATTTGTGTCTATAATGTACCTATTCTCACATCAAATCCTTGAGTCAAAATACTCAACTTTTCTAATAACAACAACATAGTTATTCACTTATTAGGATTAGATGGCCTTCTACTACTCCATTTTCTATTTAGAGATCAAGTGGAAGATATCTTTAACAACAATCCATGGGATATATAAGATATCATGTTCTTTCAAAGCAGTCTTCATCAGAAATGATCTATCAAAGAATGATTGTTAATATAACTCATCAAGGATTTCATAACGACCCTTTCACAGATAGCTTCTACAATAATGATCAAGAATCACAAGCCCCCCCTAACTATATGGACGATCTCCTTTTCGTAGAATCCCATCATCAAACACTCAGAATTTCAAGGATATCATCGTCAAGTCAACAACATGTGTTGTTGGTTGGAGAGTTCAAGATATTTTTGTATTGTGTTTGCTTTCTTCTCCATAGTTGTGTAATTCTCTTCTCTGGCATGGTTCTAGCTTGTGTAGGATCCTAAGTTAAGTTAAAATCACATGCCATATGACCAATGTTATGACACTTGAAGCATTGTATGTTGTTCATGAATAATAATTCATGATTTCTTCCTGCAGAATTTCTTCTCGTAGATTGTTGGGGACCATAATGTCTATGTTTGTGGTATGCCCTATAATCTTTTTCCATGTGTCCAAAGTTTGTACAAGAATAACATTAACCAATAAATATACTTTGGTACCTGGGAGAAGAAGTTTCCATGATGTACTTTTGAAGTCTTTCTGTCTTGAGATCCTTTGATTATAACCATTGCTTCTTGCATCCTTGACATCATATGCATTTCTTCTTGGAATAGGATCTCCTTCATTGTTGCCTTGACTCTTATCCTTGCCTTTGCTAGAACTAGGAGCATAAACATTTCTTTCTAGCTTCCTCACATCCTTGTTGTTTGAAGCATTATCATTCTTTCTTGAGGATTCTCCTTCATAGCCAAGACCTGATTTATCAAATAGGGATCTTTGATTGTCAATCATGTCATCCAAGGCCTAAGAGCTCTTCAAAAATTTGTCCATCCCTTCAACCTTTTTCCTGAGGGAGACAATCTCTTCCAATCTTTCACAATCATTATTCTTCTTAGCAAGTTGTTTCTCAAACCATTCCTTGATATGTGTTGCTTCATTTGCTTTTGATTTAAGGGATATGATATCTGATTTCATTCTAAAGATTTCTTCATTTTCCTTAGCTAGACTGCTCTCCATTTCTTCCATGATCCTTGTAGCTTTACATGTTTTGGCCTTGAGAAGGTTGAGGTCAGATTTTAGTTTGACTATTTCTTCATCCTTTTCTTTTAGTTGGTATATCATGGTGTTTTTCTCTGTTTCTTCTTCATCAACCCATCCTTCTATGATTACCAATGCTTCCATTTTCTTCCTAGTTCCTTACGCTCATTTCCTTGCTTCTTCTAGTTGTTCATCTAAAGGAGGAGACCTCTTCCTTGTATTGACCAATCTCTTCTTCAATTTTGTTCAAGCTCACATGCCTTTGTTCAAGGTGGCTTGACATGTTATTTTCCTGTTTCTTTTCTTTATCCAATTGATTTGTCATGGATATGACTTCTTCGTCATTCTTTATTTTACTTTGATGAAATTCCTTCTGAACTTCATCCCATTCTAGTACTTGAAGCTTGACAAGGTCAAATTTCTTCCTTGTTTGGTCTAGGTCACCAACTAGTGCTTTCTTCTTAAGTTCCTTGTCTTCCTTTTTCAAACCGATGATCTCCTCCATGGCAGCCATAAATTTCGTGAGGAGATCTTCTTTAAAATATTTTTCATTCTCTTCATCTTCTAGGTCTTCTTTAGCCTTGATGTCATCATTCTCATTTTCAGCTTCTACGATGGGTTCTAGGTTTCCTTCTTGGTTTCCATCATCTTCTTGACTAGTGGTCCTGGTCAATGCTCCTTTTGAGTGAAGGTCATGAAGTTTGTCCCATATACCTTTTGATGGTGAACATTTTCCTAAATTATTATTTATAAAATCTGGTAGCCCATTGAAGATTGCCTCCATTGATTTTACATTATACTCCTTAGATTCTCCCTCCATCATGCTATCATCAATCACTATATCCAGATTTCAATGCCTTGAGCCTTTAAGAAATTCCTCATTCTTTCTTCCCATATATCAAAGTTTCCATTGAACCATGGAGCCTTTACAAATTGATTGATTTCAACTTCAATGGTTGAGGGAGACACATATTTAGGAGAGTTGGAGGCATTCTTCCTTGACTTTTCCATTTGTGTTATAATTGATCAACCTTCAAGCTGGTAGGCTTTGAGTGAAGGTACTGGCTCTGAAACCAATTGTTGGAAATACTAGGGGGTGGGGGTGAATCAATATTTATTTTCAATTGTTATTTTTACCAGTTAAATCAATTATATTTATAACACAAAATGAACAATAGGAAAAAATTATCTTATTAATATAATATTTACAGTAAATTAGGTACAATATGTATAGGGATCCAACCTATTGCCAAGCACCAACTTGGTATTTTATGAGGCTCCCACCTCTAGGGCACCAACCCTATCTTGTCTAGGCACCAACCTTGGACTTAGGAGAATCAACTCCCAGGACACCAATCCTTTCAATTTTGAGGCACCAACCCCAAGGGCTCTGACCCTATTTTGTCAAGGCACCAACCCTATCTTGTTCATGTTCCAACCTTCAGTGCACCAACCCTCTGGGCTCAAACCCAAATCTAAAGTTTTGTCTATATATGTTTGATAATAATTATCTACTCCCAAAATCTTCTTCACTTAATTCTGTCACCCTACAACATCACTGTTATATTCATGACAAGCTATCTTCACATGAAGGAGTCTTCACAACTCTTCATATTCCCCAAACAAGGTCTATAGAACTTACCTCGTAATGATTTTAAATAGCCATCATGATTTCCAACAATGTCTCCAAGATCTGCTGATGCTTTTCAACATGATATCTTTTATAGGTTGCGCTAAGGACTCAATGTCTGCACAAAGATACTTTTTTTCTTTCAACCCTTTGTTCTTTACTATTGTGGTAATTGTTTTAGGATATTTTCTTACTTTTGCGATATCTTACTTCCAAGAAACAAACACACAAATGCTTCAATGCTGGTGCTGGCTACTACTCCCTTAGAATGATGGCAAGTGAAACTTTATTTTCCCTTCACAGAACTGTTTTGTAATTGATTAATTCATCATAGATCTGAGCCTTTCAAAGATTAACCCAATCAACAAAATTACTCGTCCTTCGC
This sequence comes from Pinus taeda, assembly GCA_000404065.3. Classification (NCBI taxonomy): domain Eukaryota; kingdom Viridiplantae; phylum Streptophyta; class Pinopsida; order Pinales; family Pinaceae; genus Pinus; species Pinus taeda. Next base: position 47,398 of record APFE030439479.1, on the reverse strand, counting down.
ATTCTTTCCTGCTATAACTTCGGCATTCTTCCTTCTTGCTCGATCTACGGCCTCCTATGTTCCTTCAAGTTCACAAGTTGTGAACTGTTACTTGTTCTCTCTGTAATCGATACCTAGATGCCTACATCAAGTGAAGCATTTCAGCTTGTGTATGTATATATATATACATACATTGGTGGAGGGGCTAACTTGTGCATGAGGTGGTATATTAAAATATATCAGAGGGACTTTTTTAATATTCAATCAATTATAACTTATCCTTTTGACATACATCACATTATAAGAGAGGCTATATCCATATTATAATATAATTTTAGTGATCCCCATATCTCACATCACCTCTAATCGCAATTGCAACTTTTTGGGGGTATCTTACTACACAATATATCATATATTCCCTTTTTAATATTCACAAGGGCCATATGTTGGTCCCACATGCCATGTTATTAATCAAAATCAAAATTATCCAAAATCCCACAATCACAACTCTTAACATCACTGATGTAACATGGTCGATATTCATACTACCGATGAAACAGACGCAATATAATAATAAAAAATAGTTAATAAATCTGTTGAGTCCACATATGCATTGAATTCAGTGATCCTTGACATCTATCACAATCGGTGGTTTTGGGTTCATGCCCTTATCCCAATCGGAGGTCCACAATACTATCGCAATCGGGGTTTTAAGCAATGACAAACCTTTAAGACTTGCGATATGAAATTTCCGATGTGACGGATGTGATATTAGTTTAAATATTGTTCTATTGGAGTGGTCTAGTCTGCAACTCAAATCATAATCACAGGTTTTTTGTGGTGGCATATAATAAATCTGCCAATAAAGCATCAATATAAGTCATCCACGTCTTTTTTGGTCTTTACTATTAACTCCTCTGTTATGGCTTCTCTTCTGATAGCTCTTCTTTGATCGCTTCTAATAAACTAATTTGATGGCTCTACTACTTTTATTATGTTTGTATATATGTGTTTAATCCACTTGGATATTCCATATCATCATATCATCATATATCAAACATTCATCATTGTGAGCATTATGATCAATGGGCATCAATAGGCAAAATCATGTATCAGAGAATTTTATATCATGAACACTACGATTTTAACTTCAATGACAACCTAGATTAACACTATGTTTGTATATTCTCCACTATAAAATAACGGTGCGCTAGGCACAGTCATACTAGACAGAGACAAGGTTTAGAGCTGGGCACAGTTATTGTTGATAAATCTAGGGAAAACAATGTAGATGATTTCTCTTGATTGATAGTTTATTATGATATATTTTTTCTTTGCTTAGTTAGTTTCTTCTTTCTCTTATTTACTATTATTATTCTCTTTTATCAAATAGCTATCGAATCACAAATAACAATGAGACAAAAGGACATAAGACATATTCAATTAGCCAGGGTGAAAACCTCTCCAATCTTGAGAGGAAAATCCACAAGAATTATTCTTCTTATAGAATCTTCAATTGACAAATTCCAAGACCTAGACTCTTGACCAACAACCCCTCCAAGACCAAGTCAACCCTTGCTTCAAGCCAATGTCAACCTCTGCTTGATATTGCTGCAACCTCTTATTTTTCCTTACTCCTTGGCCTTGCAACCTTAGACTGGAATTTTTTGTCTTCCTTCCTGCAATTCTTGGCCTTCTGTAATTGATTATGCTTTTCCCGTGTGTGACAAAATTAGGGAAACTTTTAGCCATCCTTCTCCTTCACTTGGCTTGATCTAGCTTCTTTGTGACTTTGACCTTCAAGATAGATTATTTCCTTGTTTAGTTTTGGCTCCTTTGAGATGATTGTACTTGATATTTATAGTAGTGAGACATGCCCTAGTCCTCTCGTACATGTGAATAGAAAATGGCCCAAAATAGATCCAAAATTATTAAAATTATTCGATATTTTCTCTCCTCTTCTTTACTTATCCAAGGGACTTCCTATTCACACTTATGTCCTTGATTTTTCTTAGTTAATCAATGTTGTTTTTAATGGTGCTGGACCCACCAACATTATGGGGATATTTCTGGTATGAAGTCCCAACTAGACCTCGCATTGTTTGGTGTAGGAGTCCCATCTGGTATGATGGCCTAGTTGTCATTATCTTAAAGTTTTGCCTTAGATCTTTCTTGTCATCACATGAGAGTTGTCTAATTTGTCTTTGAACAATGAGGTTCGCATACCTAGTGAGTGTTTAGTGTTACATGGGTCGAGGTTATTTCACTTTGGTGGGGAGAGGGTGAGAGTGAGTCTCAAGTTGAAAGGGAATAGTCCCAACTCTATTAGAGACGCACAACACAACATCACATGTGCAACTTTCGGCGGAGAAGTCCACTTAGATGCGGAAGTCATAAATGGATAGAACGTACAACACCCATCAGAATAGTCCACATGAGTGTGACGGCTGTTATAACAAATTTATGAGAATGGTTTTCTCGAGTGTCCGGTGGAGTAGTCCACATGGGCAAGACAACGTTAACAAATTATACAACAAATTTTTGAAATCATATATATTAGAATAACTAAAATAGTTCAACTGTCTTAATACAGGTTAAAGTAACCTACATTACAAACATCCAAAGAATACTCTTACAAACAAATACAATACATGTGTTTAAACGTGTCGGAATTTTATTAGGCTTCTAAATTAATTGGATGTTCCAAGACACATCGGTACACCATTACATCACTAACCCCAATAACGGGGTGTTGGACCCACTGCTCGCTCCTCAAAGAAAATATTATAGTCTCTCAAGGCTATGTCAGAGGAGCCAAGGTGAAAAGTCTTTTACATGTACAAATGAGGGGTATATATAGCCAAGGGTGAAACTGACCCTTGTGACTGTTCGACTTCCCTCATGACTTTTGACTTACATGACTATTCATCCTTTATATGACACTTCAACTTTACGTATGGGTCTCTTAGACTTCCACATTACATTACATTGATTACACATTTATGACGCAAAGTAGTGATGTGTTCGAGGTGACTCATGACACAACTCGACATGATGTTGTAGGTATGCATATGCTAATGGTGGTTTCTATGTCGAGTTGCAGTGCTCCTGAGTGTTGAATGTGCTCTTGGCGAATCATAGATTCACCTCCACATGGAAAGGTATGTGAAGTCTTTGATGGCCTTGGTGTTTGCTTGAAAGTTCATGCATGCACATGTGTCTCCTTCCCTTTCTATTGGTCTGCTTTGTGTGTTTGTCCATTCGTGAACAAGTCTCCTATCATCTGCTTCTTTTCATCTTGTACGTCATCGCACCATGTTTCATCCATGTACCTATATCTGCAATCACTCATGATGAGATGACATGAAATCAAAATATCTCCTAGTCTACCACAATGCATCATCTTTCGTTTTTAGGTGCAGGTGACTGGGAGAGAGGATAAGGTTTTGAAATTGCACAAAGAACATTTTAGGTTGGGATGTGGCCTCTGGGGTATTGTTAAGGAAAATTTCATAGAGTTTAGAGAGAGGTTGAGATGAGTAGTATGGAACACCAATGATCCATCGGCAGGATCTGGCCTGGCTACAGGGTAAAACTACGCAAATTTTCCAAGGAGGTAGTGTAGGCAGCAGGGAGGACACTGGCATTGAAAACTGCACAGATTCTCCCGGGAGGCTGGTAATGGGCTCCAAGATCTTGTTGGACAAAATTGCACAAAACTAGGAGTTTGGCCTGTAGGACATGTCTGTGTCATTTTTGGGCTAAGCATGGTGTTGGTTAGCTGGAGTATAGCCCAAGAAAACTAGATAGTTTTCAAGACGAACATCAGGCCGACTTATAGGGGAACTTCCTAACATAAATTCCCAAATTTTTGGGACAATACAATGACAGGCATCGAGTGCCTATCCTTCGTATTTGCACAATTTCTTCGATCAGTGAAAACGGCCATGCTGGCAACTTCTGGGAAATTTTTAAGAGTGAAGCCCGGAGTCACTGCCTAGTCAAACTCTCTGGCTCACTAGCGGGAGGGCTGATAGATTTTCTTGAGGGAAACACAAATTAAGATGGCATGCTGAGAAACTTCTATGCAATTCTGGGTGATAGTCAGCTGGGTTGATTTGAAGATTGCATAGTACAGACCACCTAGGAGGTATCCTCAATCTCTAAGCAATTTTGGGCAGTAATACATGATCATTGAGGGTTAAGACTATGCAGTGCATCTCAATGGAGCTCCGGCTAATGGAGGGTGGTTTGGTCAATAGAATTTTGTAAAAATGGTTGTGTGTGATGGTGTGAATGCGTGAACACATGACCTTGCAAACACAAACTCCACACGACTCGATGGTAGGACACATCAAACCAACAAGACAACATATGCTCAGTGTGGTTGATTACAGGACTGTCTAATGGTGAAAGAGAAAACTATGACAATTCTGATAAACCTTCAAATGACCATGATGAAACTTGCACGATAGTGCTTACAACATCATGTGTGAGTGTGATAGATGTTTACATAGAGAACATAACATAAACACAAACCTTCAACATCCCTAGAACAAGGTTGCAAGAATGACATAATAATCAACATGCTGAAGACAACAGTTGATCAAACAAGCAAAAAGAAAGCAAGACATGTATAGGAAGCACATGAGATGACCTTTTTTGTGTTTTTGCACATGCATGTTCCCGAGGACAGGATGATATGACAATGACAAGAAGTCTTGAAAACTCAACTAAGAGTTGTACTTCAAAAGGTGTTCTTTACTTACCATACTTACCCCCAAGATGATCATACATATGACGGAGTTTTCATGTGGTCCTGATATTTTACATTACTCAATCTCTTGGTCCTTCTCCTCAAATCCTTGGGAGTGTTCTCAGCATGTCACCTTTCCCTGTAGTTACTGGATGATGGATCTGGTTTCAGTGGGAAGTGACTGCTATGGGGGTGAGGCCCGAGGAAGCCCATCTGTGCAGTTTCTGCACACAAGACCGACATGACAAATTGGACAACATTGTACAGTTTTGAGGCATGGTGCACTATTGAAAGATTGGGGACCTAGGAGGACACCTCTACGTAGTTTCTAAATGGAGGGAATTTGGATTACTCTACACATTTCTAAAGAGAAGTGTTAGTTGGGGTCTCTGTGGGCTGTGGGGTTTCAACAAGCAAGGGAGGAAGCTTGATGGTTTGCTAAAGCAAAGTGAAAAGTTCCAGGAAGTGGAATGAGGCTAGGTTTCTTGGGAAATGGCTAAGTGTGATATGAGCGACATATATGTAAACAGTGATAAGGCTTGACTGTGATCGCACACAGACACTTAGTGGCACAACGTAGACCATCTAGAATGCATAAGACATAATTTCATTGACACAACAACCTTCGTGAGAAGAGTGTGTTAAATGAGTGTGAAACATATCTACGTGATGGAAACCACTCATACGGATACAATTCCCTTGAAACAAAACAACATTCCCTTTGCATGACAAACAATGGCCCCCATTCCCAAGATGACACATGTTGCATAAAGATGTGAACATGAGCAACTCTTAAGATCAAGGACGGGAGATTCAAATCATTAGCTTACCAACAAGTGACCAAGGATGATTGATCGAAGGATCCAAGGTAGGCTATAAAATTTGCATGCGAACTAAAATTTTGGAGGGTGGTTGTAGCCGCTACAACATTTACAACACATTGATATAACTCTAGCTCTCTGTATGAATCTTGTTTCATGAAAGGCGAGTCTAACCCTTCTAAAATTATTGTTTGATTAATTGATCATGATGGCTTCCACACTAGCTTGCATGAAATATGTAGTCCCTACCATTCTCTTGATTGGTCAGCACACATTCCTAGCCAAGTCAACTTAGTTGTTTCAATTGGGGATGAGGGGTATATTGATGCACAAGTAATATAACTGTCCGAGTTTAATTTTTGTCTCTTGTGTTTCTCCACTACCAGCATGCCTGGAACATACCCCAGTGGAGTCACACAGGAACAAAAGAATCACTCTGCTACCACCAAGCCTAGTCAGTACCCCAACAGAGTTACTTGTATCACCTCTCTGCATAGGAATCCTTTCTCTTCTGTCACCTTATTAATTTTTCATCATTTTATTTATTTATTTATATTTTCCTTTTGTCAAAAAATTGTGCAGAGGCATTTATTTATTTTAGAGGAAGAAGAGGGATCCTGACTTATTGAAAGCAAAAGAGGTTGTTCCTTAAGAGAAGTATGTTATGTATACCTATGACATACTTGTTCATGATTTCCCCCTCACCTTACTCTACTTGACTGAGCTGACAAGGGTTAACCCAAAAGAACCAATTAGAGTAGGCGGTACTAGTTAATACCATAAGCGTTGTTTTTTCACCAAGACTCACTTTGAACAGAACGTATTTTCCATCAAGGCATCATCAATCGAAGACAAAAAGCTCTTCATAAAGAGAGGGGACAACAGATAAACAAGTGTTGATAGTTGTACAAGTCCTCAAATATTTTCCCATCTTGTCTCAAGAGCGAAACTTGGTTTCACGAGAGGCTAACCTATGGGTACAAGTAAGAAAAGAAAGAAAAAAGGAAAAAGCAGAATTAAAGCGAAAGAAAAACAAGTAAGAAAAGTAATCAAGAAAGCAAGCCAAACCAAGTAAGCAAGAAAAGCAAGAAGAAAAGACTACTCCTACTCCTATGCTACACAATGCATGGGCCTACTCACATGAAGTGATATTTTCAATGCAACCACTGGCACATTGGCTTGTGCATGTTGTTGAAGGAATGAAAAATATGCATGTAAACCAGTGAACCATAAATATTGATCAACGAGTACCAACAAGCTCTAAGTTCTAAAACAGCCATAAAAAAGAAAAGAGGGAATGAAAAATATAGACATTCTATGGACTTAACATGGTGTTGCGACACACTACGTGCAGTTGATAAGAATGCACACTCTCTTGACTTTGATAGATAAGTAAACATGAGAAAGAAAGACAACTTACACCTTGTAAGTCTGTTTGTTCTATATGATTCTTGCAGTGCATGAGCGATGGGATCATGTGATTCGAGTGGAGGAAGTGAAATTTGTGAGTTTGGTTGACATTCAATGTAAATGAGAGAGTGATGAGGAGCCTTGGGTGTTTCAAAAATTTTCTGATCGGAAGTGGACCTAACCTCAGGACAGTGAGGGCTTGACATAACCATCAGCCCAGGCTGAAGTGCCTTGATAGCCTGTGGGGTTTCCACTCAGTCAATAGGTGGATCATAGAGACTAGTGGCTTAGAAAGATTAACAATGAGTGAATCAACATCGAGATCAAATGAATAAGTACAAAGATCATGACAACCATGATTAGAAAATTTGGGATGTTCATCGGCATCTTGATGATTTGATGAATTGTGTAGAGGGGTAAATCAAAAGCAAGGATGTTCACCCTTTATGTTTTCAGCAACGACAGATGACACATGGGGAAGATTTTTAGGGGAATATGTGCCCTCTCCACAATGTAATGACAGACTGACATCTGGTGTGTCCTGTGAATGATCAGAAGTATAAACATTCAGAGATGAGTTTTGACAAGGAAAATCAAAAGTGGCTGAATCACAATGGATGTTAGAATAAAGCAGACGAGGCGTGGATGGAAGTGGGTCATCCATCACTGTAGGTTCTTCTTCATATTCCCGCACACACTGATCATGAATGATAGTGCAGGTTGGCTACACAACACTAAATCCATCAACAACTTGATCCTCGTTGACAACAAGTGTATAGTTCAAAATGGAAAAACATAAGATAGTACAATTCAAAGGATCAATGGAACATGGGGACGAAAGTTGAGGGAACAAATCAACGTGACAACCAGCAAGCTTGCAAGCCAAATGTATGTAGGTATCAAGAGCAGGTGGGATAGGAGGATGCGATAGTTCAACAAATGTGTGTGCATCGTTTGCCACCTCGCACTGTGGAGCCAGAGTTTTTTGATGAGAAGAGGACATACAATCACATGTGAAAGTGACCTTGTCCGTCTTAGATTTAGCGGCTCTAACACCAATCTATTTTGGGAAGGTTTCGAATGATTCTAAGAATTACAGATTTTCATATATGTAAAGAAGATAATTAAATATCCCATCAAGTAATTCACAATAAACTTAATCTTCAAGAAATTAACATGCAAGATTACGAAAGAACATGTAAAAAATTTCAACAATTCATTAAGTGCTTTCCATAATTTCAAAATATCTTTATTGAGTTCTTTATGGTCAAAATGATTGAAAGCATGGTCTATATCTGTAATCAGATGATGGAAAGACTGAATAGAATTTTCAGGCAGCGTGGCACACCAATCCAGTGGGTTCCCTCGAAGCGTGTATGTAAGCCAGGCGTAGGTCATGTAATCTTCAAAGATTTCATGTCTTTCACCGGATCCTACAACACCAACTGCGTGTCTAACCAAGCTTGCTTGACCTCCACCATTGTATGTTTTATGCGACAAGTTATTCTAGATCTCTTCCATGATTTCAAAGTCGTTTGTATAAGACATACACTTTAGAAGATAAATTCTTTTGTTAGTCATGATAAGTATGAAAAGATTCAAAATAGATTTTGAGGACTCAACTTGTCATTTGGCCCTCCTTCTAGCACAAGAAATGTTGATGGAGTTAGACCCGCCAACACTAATGGGATCTCCCCAATATAAAGTCCAAACTAGACCTCACATCATTTGGTGTAGGAGTCCCATCTGGTATGATGGCAAGGTTTTCCATTATCTTAAAAGTTTTCCTTAGTTCTTTCTTGCCAGCACATGAGAGTGGTTTGCTTTGTCTTCAAATAATGAGATTCATGTGCCTGGTGAGTGCTTAGTGTTACTTTTGTCCAGGTTCTTTCATTGCAGGGGGAGAGGGTGAGAGTGAGTCTCAAGTTGAAAGGGAATAGTTTCAACTCTATTAGAGACACACAACACAACAAAACATGACATACGTAACTTCTAGCGGAGTAGTCCACTTAGATGTAGAAATCGTAAATGGATAGCACATACAACACCCACTAGAATAGTCCACACGAGTGCGACGTTCATTAAAACAAGTTTATGAGAATGGTTCTGTAGAGTATCTGATAGAGTAGTCCACACGAGTGAGAAAACATTAAGAACTTACACAATTTTTTTTTGAAAGCATATGTATTAGAACAACCAAAATAGTTCAACTGTCTTAATACAGGTTGAAGCAACATGCATTACAAGCGTCCAAACAACAGTCTTACAAATGAATACAATACATGTGTGAAAATGTGTTGGTCTGTTATCAGGCTTTTGAATTAAGAAAAAGTTCCAAGACACATTGGTACACCATTACATCACTAACCCCGATAGCAAGGCAGTGGAGCCAATGCTCACTCCTCAAAGAAAAGACTACATACTCCCAATTCTATGTGGGAGAAGCCAAGGTGAAAGGTCTTTTGCATGTACAAATGAGGGGTGTATATAGCCAAGGGTGAAACTGGCCCTTGTGACTATTCGACCTCCCTCATTACTTTTTACATGACTCTCCAAATTTACATGTGGGTGTCCTAGACTTCCACATTACATTACATTGATTACACATTTATGACCCAAATTAGTGATGAGGTTGAGGCGACTCATGACACAACTCGACATGACACTACATGTATGTACATGCTGATGGTGGTGTCCATGTCGAGCTGCAGTGCTGCTGAGTGATGAATGTGCTCTTGGTGTCTCATAGCTTCACCTTCGAATGGCAAGGTGCACGAATTCGTCGATGTTCTTCATTTTTTCTTGATAGTTCATGCATGCGCTTGGGTCTCCTTCACTTTCTAATGGTATGCTTCGTGTGTCTGTCCATTTGTGAACAAGTCTCTTAGCATGCACTCCATTTTCATATTGTTCTTCATCGTGCCATGTTTCATCCATGTACCTATATTTTTAATCACTCATGATGAGACGATGTCAAATCTGTAAATATCCTAGTCTACCATGATCCATCATCTTTTGTTTTCAAGTGTAGGTGAGCAGGAGAGAGGACAAGGTTTTTGAAACTGTGTAGAGCAAATTTTAGGCCAAGATGCGGGCTCTGGAACACTATTAAGGAAAATTGCGCAGAGGTCACTGGGAGGCTAAGAAGAGTAGTTCGAAATAGCAGTGACCATCTGCGGGATCTGGCTTGGCTAGAGGGAAAAAATGTGCAAATTTTCAAAGGAGGAAATGCAGGAAGCAGGGAGGATATTGGCAGCGAAAACTGCACAAATTCTCTAGCGAGGTTCGTAGTGAGCTACAGAAGCTTGCTAGCCAAAATTATGCAAATTGGGGGGTTGTCCTACATGACATATTTATGTAGTTTCTGGGCTGAGAAGGGTGTCAGGTAGCGAAAGGACAACCCAAGAAAACTGCATAGCTTTCAGGTGGAGCAGCAGGCTGCTAACAGGGGGAATGGCTGACAGAACTGCGCAAATTTAAGGGATAATGCAATGACAAGCACCAAGTTCTTGTCTTTCATGTGTGCGCAATTTCTTTAGTCAGTGGAGGTGGGCATGCTGACAGCTTCAACGCAAGTTTTAGAAGGAAAGAAGCCCAGGGTCATTGCCTGGTCAAACTGTTTGGTTAACTAGCAAGAGGCTAGATACATTTTCTTGTGCACAATGCAGATTGAGATGGCTTGCTGAAAAGATTCGGCATTGTTCTGGGTGACATCTAGTCAGGTTGATTCTAGTACTACGTAGTGTAGACTTCATGGGAGGCGACCTCAAGCTCTGCACAATTCTAGGAAGCAGTACATGATCACCGAGCGTTGAGACTGCGCAATGTAGCTCAGTGGAGGTCTAACTGATGGAGGGTGGTCTGGTCAATAGAATTTCAGAAAAATGGCTAAGTGTGTGAGAGTGTGAAATTGTGAATACATGACCTTATGAACACACAATCAACATGAATCGATGAAAAGACACCTCAAACCAACAAGACAACATATTCTCAGTGTGATTGACTGCGAGATTTCTAATGGTGAAAGCAGCAAGTGCAACACTTTGGATAGGCCTTTGAATGATTGTGACGACACTTGCATGAGAGTGATTACAACACCATGTGTGAGTGCAATAGATGTTTACATATCAAACAAAACTCAAACACAACCCTTCAACATCAAAAGAACAAGGTTGCAAGCATGACATAGCAATCAACATGCCGAAGACAACAATTGGTCAAATGAGTGAAAAGAAAGCAAGACATGTAGAGGAAACATGTGAGATGAATTTCTTGTGTTTGCACCATGCATGTTACTAAGGATAGGATTATATTACAATGACAAGAAGTCCTATAAACTCAACTAAGAGGTGTACTTCGAAGTGTGTTCTTTATCTACCATAATTACCCTCGAGATGATCATGAATTCAATGGAGTTTGCATGTGGTCCTGATATTTTCCATCACTTTGTCTCTTGGTCCTTCTCCTCAACTCCTTGGGAGTGATCTCAGCGTGTCACCTTTTCCTCTAGTCATTGGGTGATCGATCAACATGGTTTCAATAGGAAGTGACTGCTACTGGGATGAGGAGCTGGGAAGCCCATTTGCGTAGTTTCTGCACACAATTCCGATAGGACAACGTGGACAACACTGCGTAGTTTTGAGGCACAAGAAATTGCTATGAGATGGGGGTCTTGGGATGACACCTCTACACAGTTTCTGACTGGAGGGCATCTGGACTGCTTTGTGCATTTCTGGAGAGCAGTGATGGCTTCCTAACTGCTCTGCATATTTCTAGAGAGCATTGTTGGCTAAGGTGTCTATGGGTTGTTGGGTTTTAGCAGGCAAGTTAGGAATCTTGATGGTTGCAGAAGCAAAGTATGAAGTTCTAGGAAGAATAATGAGGCTAGGTTGCTTGAGAAATGGCTAAGAGTGAGATCAATGAAACATATGTAAATAGTGATAGGACTCGACTGTTATCACACACAGACACTTAGTGATACAACTTAGACCATCCAAAATGCATAAGACATACTTTTCTTGATGCAATAGCTTTCGTGACAAGAGTGCATGAAGTCAGTGTGAAACATGTCTATGTGATGAAAACCACTCATACACATATAATTATCTTGAAGAAAAACAACATTCACTTTGCATGACAAACAATGACCCCTATGCCCATGATTACACATGTTGCATAAATATGTGAACATGAACAACTCTTAAGATCGAGGGGAGCTTGAAATCGTCGTCTTACCAACAAGTGACCAAGGATGATCGATCACAAGATCCAAGGTAGGCTTTGAAATTTGCATGCAAGCTAAACTTTTGGAGGGTGGTTGTACCCGCTACAATAGGTGCCTTGAGAGAGGTTTAGTTATCTTATATCTATGCTTCTCTCCCATGCTTTGAGGCCGAATTGACTTCATCTCTAGGGTGACATGATATTTTGAGAAGCCGACTTGATTGTAGCACATCAACAAGGTCTTGGAGGGTCCCTTGACTTGAATTTGACTCAAATAATTTTTCATATAATATGTAACATGCCGAAATGGGTCTTTTATACATGAAAATGACCTTAATGACTTGTAGAATCAAATTCAAAACGCTAAGAGATCACAATGGGAGTTTGACCTAAAAATAAATTTCCTTGAGCATGAAACCCATGCCTAAATGTCAACAATAATAAATTTATTTTTCTTGTTTCATTAAATACATAAAATCATGATTAAATATGTAGTTATGGAGATTGAACCTAGTTACATATTTCAATAATCCTTCTTAATTGGGGAGGTATTCATAATCCATATAGGTACTTTGACATTCTCAATATAAAGAAAGAAGAGTCAGATTGGTAACCCATCTGTATAACATCGTATCATCTGTCATTTTCACGTAGAAATGCCTTGACTAATAACTCTATCTCTCCACAAGAACAAAGCACAATGATGGCCATACCAATGATTTATAGACACCATCATCATTGTCTCTCAAGGATCATACCCCACAAGAATATAGATCCTATATGACTACTCTTATCTTGGATGCCCTACCACTTCCTCAAAGAGAATTGAATGCAAGATGCTTACCCAATCCTCCATTATTTCTTCCCAAGTAAAGACAAGAATGATGTTTCTATCTCTCCCTCTCATCTGAGGAGGATATACCCATTCCTATGAAGGAATGTACCCATTCCTATAAAAAGGATTGTACCCAAGCTCCCTCTTGATTAAGGACTTGTTTCCAAGTTTCTCCTTAGTAAAAAAACTTTCTCCAAGCTCCCTCTTAACTAGGGACATGCTTCCAGCAACAACTCTTTCTTCATTAGTGGAGATCATGGGATCTTTAGCTACTTGTATAACTCCTCCATTCAATTTCATGAATTTTATTTTAATATTATGGAGCCTTCATCTTTTGGGACTTCTTTGTAGGGCATCGCCCATCCATCACTTTCCTTCTCGAACCATGTCAGCGTCGTCATCCTTTCTTTCATCGGAAAGTGATCCATTAAACCATATATGGGTTTTCTTAATACAACTACCTCTTCCACTTTCATGTATCCTTCAGGATATTTCATCTTTTGACATGATATCAATTGTAGATGGCATTCACACCTTTCTTTTGGTAGTCGTATATTATCCCATACAAATATTGTTCAAAAATCATAAATGAACATCAAATTAAGAATTACCTTTTGTGATGGCCCTTCATCATGATTATACTCATCATAAACATCCTGCATTTATATGAACAAATCCCAGATATTTAATTGTCAAGGGTCTTATTTCTTTCCAGCATTTTCCAAGGTCTTCCTAACCATTAGATGTTGATTTTCTTAACCATGGTTGCATTTTTCATGATCTATTCATTTATTTATTCACATATTGCTTCCTAAGAACAACTAATCGTAATTCCTTTATCTTTTTCAACTACCTCATATTTCATACAAGGACATATTATGTTTATTTCATCTGACAATATGTGACCCATGCATTCGTTCATTCTTTCAATGACATAGATCCTTTCTTTGATTATACTCATGAGGTAGAGTATCTATGCATGTTATCTAATGGCATGGATTATCTTATCAAACATAAGCATACATACCTCTTTCCTTCTTTTTAGTCATCTAGACTTCCTTTACCAGCTTCCTTTCTCTGATTGAGAGTATTTCAAACATCTCTAACATGTTGCATTCCTTTGTCATCATATCATAATTATTTCGAATAATGAATCCCATCCAATGTGGAATTCTTCAATGAGACATTTTCTTCTTCCAAGGGATCAATCTTCTAATGAAGATTCCAATAAAATATTCTGGTTGTCCACATCTTGCAAATGCTCCTTCCAAATGATGTATGCTTAGCTCCATACTAGATGACTCTCTTCTACCCATAAGTACTTCTTATGCTTCTAGTGAAGTTACCAAGAGTTGCATTCTCCTAATTTTAGCCCCAACTATGTTTCAAGCTTCTCATGATGTCATGAGCTCTTGCTTAAATCGTATGATGGACCTATGATGCAGTCTCTATAAATGACGCATCCTATCATGCTTCTAATGATTCCTACCATGATAACCATATTTTACAAAAACTGAAAAGGAGTAGGTGGAGAAGACTTATCTCAATCATAGTAGAGATCTTTTAATTCTTCCATCTTGGATTCCTTGTTTTCATATTCTTCCACGTCTTTGGTGACATGGGCTTCTTCTCTTCCTCTTTTGTTATTGTCCTTGCTAAGTTTGTGATAATATCTCTTGTAGTGCCAATATTCTTGACATCGTTAACATTGAACCTTTGTCATGTTCTTATTCCTTTTCTAAGGACCAAACTTTCCTAACTTCCCTTTTCTCTTCGTCATGGTAGTATATTCTTGAGTTTTCTCATTTGATCCTACATCACTTTTTTCCTTCAACCTAGTCTCTTCAGTTTTGTACAGTGACCATAATTCATTGAATGGATTAGATTAACTTCTTCGCATAGATGTTTTATGTAAAGTTTCCCCATTCCTTCAGCAGTGCATTGAGCACTATATTAGTCATTGCCTTATCAAACATTATCTCTCCCAACTATTGTAGTTCGTTCCTTATTTAAGACACCCTCATAAAGCATGAGGTTATTCCTTCTTCTTTGGATCTCTTCATCCTGTAGAGTTCTTATCTTAACAAGATTACTTTTCCTGCAGTGCCTAAGGAGAACAATTCTACAATTTTTTCATATATTCCTTTTGATGTTTCTAATTTTGATACATTGGGAATGAGGGGATCCTTAATATATTATATGAGAGTCCTTTGAGGCCTTACATACCCTTTCATTAATTTTTCAAGAGCTTTAGCTTCTTCCTTTGGAGGTTTATTAATTGAGCCCTCAACATGTTCCATGACTTAATTTTATATAAGATTTAGATCTGTCCTTTTCTTCCATGCAAGAAAGTTTGAACCCCCAACCGAATTGTTTCTCTCCTTTCAAAAATACATTTTGATAGATTTGGATGTGGACATTAAAGATAGTTACTTGAGAAGATACTGCTTGATGATAATATATTCAACTTGTTACCTTATTGATTTTGATGATGATATTAAAAGTTGAAGATTTCCTTTTGATGAAGATGTATTCCTTTAACAGAGATCCTTGATCCAAGATGAGGGATATCGCTATGAATCCTTGATGATGATGACACCTTTGATCTTGCTTCCCTTCGATGAGCAGGCTTCAAGATTCATTGACTTGTAGTCCTTTCTTTGAGTGGAGATAGGGTCTTTGAGGTGTTCTTCAAAGTGATGATAGAACGAGGTTCCCAAGAATGCTTTGAGTAACCCTTATTTGATTGAACTAGGGTTTTGATACTTCCTTCAAGATGATGATGTAGTTCTTGTTGTACAGGTAAATCCCCTCTGCGGACAAGGCGATCCCACTAGCTTAAATGGGGTCTAGCAAAAATCAAACAACGCTAACACGCAGGTTCCTAATTGCAAAGTAAAGGCCAATGATGAGAACCTACCTCGAATCCAACGTTAGTATTTGTAGAATAGTTGTCGCTTCCGTTCTTTCGCTTCAACTGGTCACAATCCTCACGATCCTCGTGAACAAATACCTACACATGCAAAGAACAAGACAAATACAAGCATAAAATCCAAGAAATGCAACTATGTATTAGTCAGAAAGGATACAACTCAAACATCATTATAAATACACTTGAGTGGAACCATAATGATAGTCGTCTATTATTATTGATAAGAAAAAGAGAATACAACCAAGTTCTGATGTCAAATCCTCCTTTGACTAGGTGATCAGCAACACATGCCTTGCAAAGCTTGTAGGGGATGGGGAACGAGCCTCTCTCTCCTTGATTACTTGGACATGGATCTCCTCCTTAAAGATATAGCCTTATGGGGATGAACAAGGCCTCTTGCAACATGAGCTTAGCAATTCTCAGACTTTCGGACTTAGATTTGGGAGCTTGAAGAGTAGAATTACTAACTAGCTTGTCAAAGGGAAAAGAACAAGCTTATATAGAGGTAGGAGGAGTAGATAAGACCATCCACCAGATTCATGGGATTGTCTTTATCATTAGGAAGCTTCCATGAGAGGTGGAGAACTACTTCCCTCCTTGGGAGATACGAAGCCCAACTGAACTAACTCAAACTGGAATCAGTTCATGGATAGGTTAGAAGGAACCTTTGGAAGTTTGTTTGTTAAAAATTTTACCCAACTGGGTTGGTGCTAGTGCGACTCTGACATAGAGTGCCAGCTGGTGCACCCTCTTTGAAGGATTTCCCACATTGGCGTGAGTGATACACTGTGGAACAGCACCAATGGAAAAAGGGCTATTTTTATGGGTATTTTGCAGAAGGTGTCTTCAGGGAATTTGGAGTACATAATCAAAGGGATACAATGCAAGTGTTTTCAGGTTATGTTACTTCTCACAGGTCCCAGAATAGGTCCTCCAATGTACGGGAGAAGGGGTAACAGGGACGGTGACAAAATAATGTGTAACAGTCCTTGTATTCAAAATGTCTTGGAGATGATGGGATTTTCTTGATTTTTTGGTGCCCTTGATATTCTTATAGAAATTTGGTCCTTTGTTGAGATGCCATTCTTTGACTTGTCACCTTATCTTTGATACCATGTTGAGAAATCTAGCAGCAGCAAAGTAGATGACTTCCCTTGTTTGATAACTGCTTGTGATTTATTTTTTCTTCCCTTAGTTAGATTCTTCCTTCTCTTATTTATTATCATTGTTCTCCTTTATCAAACAACTATAAAATAGAAAATAATAATGAGACAAAAGGAAACAAGATATAAGGGATCATCCAGGGCCAAAGCCTCTCCAATATTGAGAGGAAAATCCACCAGAATTCTTCTTCAAACGACAAATTCCAGGACCTGGACCCTTGACCAACAATCCCTCTAAGACCAAGTCAATACTTGCTTCAAGTCAAATTCAACTTTTGCTTGATATTGTCACAATCTCTTCTTTGTCCATACTCCTCAGCCCTGCAACCTTAGTCTGAATTGTTTTGCCTCCCTTCTAGCAATTCTCTACCTTCTGCAATTGAATGCACTTTTCCCAAGTGTGACAAAATTAGGGAAACTTTTATCCCTCTTTCTACATAGCTTATTTGTGACTTCGGCCTTCAAGATAAATTCTTTCCTTATCTTGGTTTTGGCTCCTTTGAGATGACTACCATTCTGATTTTTGCAGTGAGAT
Source organism: Pinus taeda (assembly GCA_000404065.3). NCBI lineage: Eukaryota > Viridiplantae > Streptophyta > Pinopsida > Pinales > Pinaceae > Pinus > Pinus taeda. The sequence continues at coordinate 29,744 of APFE030439479.1, read as the reverse complement.
AAGCCCTAGTCCCCTTGCAAGTCTGAACAAAGAATGGCCCAAAAGTGATCCAAAATTATTTGGCATTTTCTCTCCTCTTCTTCGCTTATCCAAGAGACTTCTTATTCGCACTTATGCCCTTGATTTTTCTTTCTTGAGAGAGGCTGAGTTCTCCTACATATAGGCTTCTCTACCATGCTTTGAGGCCATATTGACTTCATCTTTATGACGACATGATATTTTCATAGGCCGGCTTGATTATAGAACATTGACAACATCTTGGAGGGTCCCTTGACTTGACTTTGACTAAAATATTTTTTCTTACAATATGTAACATGCCCAAATGGGTATTTAATACATGACAATGACCTTAATGACTTGTAGACTCAAATTACAAGCCCTAAGAGCTCACAATGGGAAATTTCATTTTGCATGAAACCCATGCCTCAAGGTAAAAGAAAATAAATTTATTTTCTCATTTCATTAAATATATAAAATAATGATTACATATGTAATTATGAAGACCGAACCTAATTACATATTTCAACATTTAGGATTGGTAGTGATAGAGTAATTTAGGTTAAAAGATTAAAATGCATGAGTGCACTAACCATAGGCTAGTAACATGCACAAGTCAAAGTCGAGATTCATAAATACAAAGGGATTTATGCTATGAAAATGTAATACGCAAGTATGACAATGGAGAAAGGTGACTCAAGGCTTTAGCGAAATCAGGGTTTGTAGAGGCGTGGTCCTAATGTTATGCCTCTATCATGTGTGAGTACAATACACAAAATAAAAGGTTTAACAATAGCACACACACTTCTCAATGAGAAGGGTACATAGCTATGGATATGAATTGCACCAATGCACTACAAGGAGTTTAGGAAAATTGATTAATCACATTTGAAGTTAACAATAATAACCATGAAATTCTAGACATTTGATTTTCGAGAATGCGATAAGGTAGAGACTTGGGCATATTTTACTAAGGGAAATCAAGGTTGAGACCATATGTGAATGAGGAATCCAGAGAATGACTAAGTGTAGTGAGGGTTTGGCTCAAGAGTGCACATATAAATAATTTAGAATGATAGCCCCCTTATTTACTGTGTTAACCATCGAAAAGAATACCAAGGGTTACAAAAGACCAAGTGACATATAATGACAAAATTGCAGAAACAAAGAGACACACTCATATTGAAAATTCAAGAGTGAGAGGAATGACACCTACATGGAATTGGTGTGTTGGCATAGTCAAACTCCACAAGGATAGGTAGAGAGCTCTATGTGTGAAGTTCCTAAAGGACGAAATAAATGATGAAATGAAATTTGGAGTTTGAGCTCATATAGTTTTCTTAACACGTGTGACCTGGTCACACGTTAGGATGCAATTAGGTGCAAGAGGATTCAATAAGACTCTAAGGAATGACTACAAATAAAATATGTGATTGTGATTGAAAAATAAAGTGTGTTATGAGTAAATATTGTGACTTTGAATTTCTTGGGCAAGACTTAACCAAGATTATGACAAGTACAAGCACTTAGAAAAAATTAGAGCTTGATCCTTAGAGAGATTGATGGGGCTCCAAATTTTGAAGAGGTTGAAAATTTTGGTGGGTTGTTGTAGTAGCTAAAATAGGTTGATTCCTTTAGTTTAGAAGCTAGATACATATCATTATTCCAATTCTTTCTCTCGAATAAGCTTCCTTTTGTTCCTATTTCCATGCTCGTTAAACAATGAAAACCTTGACAATTTTTTGTTGATCAGGAGTCTAATCACCTAGGGCATCAAATATCTACCTTCCAAGATAAGGTGCACCGATTACATTTTCTCTATTTATTTTAATAATTTATGCATGTGTGTCATTTTTAGGTTAATTCAATCTCTAGTGCACAATTTGTCATAGGTTTGAAGCAGGCCTATGGGTAAAAAGTACTTTTTTGTTGTAGATTAAATTCCATATAAACATGGGGGTTGTCAACAATTCTATTAAGTTGAATCCCTTATAATGTGCTATCTAAATCAATGCAAATAAAATTATTTTGTCTTTTGGCATCTCCATAGAGATGATGCCAAAAATATTAGGCGAATTAATCTCCTTATTATAGAAAAAAAAGGTTTAAATCTATATGTACATTTAATATGTCAAAGTAGGGATCTATAAACTTCAGAGATATCATGTATTGTATGTGCATAATGTAATGATATCCTTTTTATGTGACTCCTAAATGTTGGAAATTGAACAATAATCTCTAAATTCTACTCATCAAATGGGTTTATCTTAGGTGGATGGGAGGAATGATTGGGATCCTCCCCACCTAGTTTCATTTCCTTAAGTGACATGATGAGCTATAATGCAATGTCTTCAAGCCTTTTTGTTGAGAAATGAAGATTCTCTTGGTGACTGGAACATGTATATTGCTCATATTAAACATAAAGGTACTTTCCAAGTGAGAAAAATAAAATAAAAACTAAAACCTCTAAATTCGACTTGATTCATATTTTTATCAAAATGTAAAGCAATTATGTATTCATCATAAGACATTATTCCATTTTTTCTAATATATAGAATTCATAAATGCTAAACAAGATACAAATTGTTGTTGCAATCAATCCTATTACACAAATTATTTTAGGTACTCTTAACTTAGTCATAGAGCAAAAGTTGTTAGGTCTACAATATTTGGTTTTTAGGTACACAATATTTGTGGCCCATGTTTTTTCCTGTGGAATTTAATGTAATAAAACGTGTTTAATGGCTTAAGTCCATTATGAAGCACCTTTTGGCCAAGCATAATAAATAAATTGCTGGCTAGGTGATTGGAGTTTTCTAGGATAAATCATGTCTTATTTATGTGTGCGTGTTGCTATTTTGTTGTAAGTATTTTTCTCTCACATTTTTGTTCTAACAAATGGTATTCTACTAGGGTCTCAATGGAAGAAATATCATGAGGCACTAGAGTGGTAATGTCCATGTACATGAAAGAGTATGAGCCCAAATATGTAGAGATAAATCATAGGAGCTATAACTATAGATTAATATCAAGTTGGAGTTTTCTATGACAAAGGATTTTCACAGTATGAGGAGAACACCAAGTTTAAAATTAGAGTGTGTGAAAGCAAGACAATGGAAGCATAAGTGTTGGGACATCAACAAAAAAAAACATAAAATGTGTAATCATATGGATAAAAGCATTGATTAGGCATGGGTACCAATTTCAGTTAAGTCTACACATAGACTTAAGTGATACACAGAGGAGGGTATGTGGGATTTTTGAATTGAATTTAAAGAATTTTTCCAAGTCAAATTTAAAGGGTGATTGTTAAGCAAACTCAAATCAATCATAAAGTCAAATTCACTAAGTTTACAATACATGGTACATTAAAAATTAAATAAGAAAAATAAGGAACAAGTTGAATTATCAAACACTATACCATGAAACAATTGTAATGCCAATTTCTTAAAAACAAATAAGTTAATCCGTATAAACAACTTCACACCTATAGAGTGGGCCTCATTTGTGTGGAATGAAGAACTTACTAAAAATTACAAATACAAGAACGATAGAGATTTGCATTTCAATCAAGTGAGAGTTTATACACCATATGAGAAATCATTTCCCTTATTGTGTGTCTTCTTCTCTTCATCTCTATATTGTATCTCTTATCTCTCTCAAGAAAAAATTAGTAACATAACATAATTACCTAATTACAAAACAAATTTTTAATGAACGTGCTTAAGAATTGAAGATTATCAAGCCATTCCACCAACTTCAAATAAAAATTCCTTAACAATGAATAACTATATTAGAATATATGACCTAAGAATAAATTCAATTGTCAAATATTAAGTGCATGGATATATACTCAATAATGGTTTTATTATTACACTATGTGCCTCAAACCATATTTCTATTACTAAAAATCTTCACATGGTTGGGATAAACATACATGAATTCAAAAAGGCACCCTTTGACGTCCACATCTATAACATCAACCCGCACATAAATCCACAATATAAGATCTATCTAGAGCTCAACTTTTTTAAGGTAAACTTAGTGAAAGAACCAGAGTTGTTGAATCCACAATGGTGGTTTAAGGTTTTGGAAATATTGAGAGGGGGGAAGGTGAATCATTGTTTATTTCAATTTTTATATTACTACAGTTAAGAGGGCTTTAATCTTTTTTTTCAAATATTTAGGGATCCAACCTATACAACAAAATCCCTCTCTTTTTTAAGGCTCCAAATTTGAAAAAATCAAACCTCCTACCTAGTTAGAATGAGGACTCCAATCCTCTCCACAATTCCAAGCTCCAACTTCATAAAAAATAAGGAATCCAATCCTCTCAACAACTCCAAACTCCAACATGGTCAAACCAAATCTGAAATGCTTCAACAATGCTTCAAAAACAATCAAGAATGTCTCCTCCAAGAAGTGTCTAAAATCTTCTTCCAACAAGTTTGCACAATGGTCAACAACTGCTCTAAAGTTTGGACAATTCTCCTCCAACATGTCTCCAAAAGGGTCAACAACTCCTCCAAAGTATGAACAAATCTACTCCAAAGTTTGCACAAGTCTTCTTCAACATGGTTTCTCGATTAAAGTCTTCACAACGGTCAACAACTACTCCAAAGGTTACACAATTCCTTGTTATGGCTTCAAGACTATTCTAAAAAATCCACTTAAGAAATGTCAGCAATTTCGTGACGTAAGCTGCTTTTACAAGTCAAAACTCAGAACTTTCCACAGGTTCCTTTTTAGATGTCTCCATAAGCCAAAAAACTCCTTGTTATAGGTATGTAATTTATGGTTGAATCTTTCTTGTCACAGGTCTCCAAGGGACTCATAATTTTAGAATTCTTCTCCTTGCCTCAAAACAAAAATCTGATAGAAAAGGGCTATAAATATCCACTCCAAAGTACAAAGGGATTTGCTCCAAAAGGGACGAAGGAACATGCTCTAAAGTAGGTCACGAACATGGCCCAGAGAGGGTTGAAAATATGCTTCACAAAGCCTGAAGTTTTCTCTAAAAGGGGCCAGAATCTGTTCCCAAATGAATCCCAAAACCACAGAAAGATATCACCAAAAAACAATGAGAAATACCATGTTTTAGTCGTATTGATCAACTCCTTAGTTCATGAATTGTGAACTTATTTCTTTCTTACCTAAGATTGAATCGCTTCTATATATACTCTGTGAAATTGGATCGATGATGAATGCATCTAACTTCTTATTTATGCTTTTTCAACCATGATTTGAATAGACACGTCTCTTGGGAAGGCCAACTTGTACTCATGTAGGCCCATTGATGTAGGCCTACTTGGGCATACAACTATAAGACGTAGTTAGGCTTCCATACCCATACCAATAAAATCTCAAATAGATCTACGTATAAGGGAAACGAGCATGAATATTTCACTTCTCAAATTTAAAGGGGGGATTGTTAGTGTAAATTTGACTCCATGAAAAATTCAAATTTTTTAGGTCTAGGTACATCATTTTGGTGGCCTATGGTATTAAAGAACATGGATTACATGTGAGGAAACCTTTTAAAATTGAAGGGATTCTCCATTGTAATGGGTTTGAGTTGAGAAAAGGGCTCACTTGGCTATGCCTAGAAGTTGGTCGGCTTGGCTACATTTAAGTAAGGAATTTATGCATTTAAACCATGAAGAATAGTGGATCTTTTATTTGCTGCTACTTTTCTCACAAGGGTTTCTAAGGTAAAATATGGTATTCATGTCCATGTATTATTGTTGTGATGTGTTTATCATGTATTTATTTCTCTGTTTTTTGCTAACAAAGTTGATTTGTAGCAATAACCCTATAACAATCTATGACAAGGACTTGTAGTGATCCATAACATGTGTGTAGTGATTTACTTCATGGATTTATAGTGCCTCTTGCAACAACAATCCTACTGATACCAAGGATCTCTAGCGAATCCAACTTGGTTGATGATTTAACATAAATAAATACAAAGTAAACAAATATTTAATATACAATTTAATCAAAATGTGATAGCAAACTATAGAATCTATGATAAAAAAAACATCTTCAACCTTGACATCATGACTTGAGCATAAACAATGTGAAAATACAAGAGTAAAAAATGATGTTCACAACATATCGCACACCAAACACACTAAACATCATATACAACAAACATAAAAAAAATGTCACCCCCTAAAACTAAAAGCATACACAATACATTTTCACCCAGGTAAGAGGATTGTCAATTCTCATTCTCCATTCTGTGAAATATTTTATTAAATGCAGAAGGGAATAATCTAGTTGCATTTAAGTTTTTGTGTAATTTAAAAGGATTCAGCATAACTCATTGTAGTTTTCAAAATATTTTCAAAATTTTGATGCATATGCGCGAAGTCAAACCCTTAACAATCGACTTTGTTCATATCCATTCAACTGCAATTAAAATAAAGAGCAAAGTCAAATAATTGGCTTGGCTAAGAACAAAGTCAGGAATGTGCAATGAGCCTTCAGTGTTAACAGCTAAATCAAATGTTTTCTTCTCTTAGATACATTTTCCGAACATATATACAATCAAATTGCCACATTGAACAACCACTTTTCGAAGTTTTCTCAAAGCTTCGAGCCCCACCTAATTCTCTGAAAATATAACCCTACACTTTGGATGGGAAGGGAATGGAAGTTCAAAATTAATAAATCTTAAATTTCATACTTACATCGAACGAATTGCTGATGAGCTCCCGGAGGAAAATCTCCTTGTTGCTGTAGAAAGTGTTGATGATGAGGCTTAGCAACTGATTAATTTCAGCCTGGAAAGCGAAGGCCTCCACCTCGCCGCTCTGCATGTTCACGTCCGCCATTGGAATTGGAATTGGAATTGCGACGAATCAAAATAGAATAGAATAGTGAACCAGACAAGTATTCAACACTTTCAGATCGCCGAAAACCTAGAGCAAATGCAGAAATCTCTTCTAAGATATATCAGAAACTCCGCCGATATCAATCTTTCGCACAAAACGTTGCCAAGGCGTACTTCTAATGGTTTCCTCACCCAAGCGAAGCGATGAAGCCTAACAACCTTATTATATCTGATTCTACGACTCCACGATCGTTCCTATCTATGAACGTCGAATGAGGCTTTGGATGTCTCTAGAATCCTTTGGCCAATCTCAGGCCTTCGCAAGAGTCCACTTATTTGACCACGGGTTTGCCCTCTAGGTAAATAGGGTCTTGGTTTGTCTTTTAGGTTAATTTTTCATGATAACATTGGTTAATTTCAAGGGTATTGAGGAGAATTGACTCTCTCATCTCCGACTGGTGAGGTGCTCAATAATTTTGGGAGTCCACCTAGTTAATTAACCCTTGGCCTTATTAATAGATATTAATATTAATTTAGTAATATATATTAATAATCGGTGAGGTACTCAACAATTGGGAGTCCACCTAGTTAATTAACCCTTGGCCTTATTAATATATATTAATATTAATTTAGTAATATATATTAATAGGTTTATGATAAGAATTGGTAGAGATTAATATAAATTTATTTTGAAGAGGAATCTAATTTTTCAAAATATTATTTTTATACTAGATTATAGTGAAAATGCTTCCACTCTTAATTAGATTTGAAAATTAAAAAAAAGAAAGAAAGGTAAAACAAAAAATAATAAACTAAATATTTTTAGAATAAAAAATAATTTTTGAAATTTGAATTTTTATTTTGAAATAAAATTTGCTAGGAATAAGAATTATTTTAAAAATAAAAATCTATATTTGTTAAAAATAAAAAAAATTTGTAGGATATTTGATTAAAATTTTCATTTTGTTTAATTTAATACAAATATTATTATATAAAGAAAATCAACTTATGATAAACTAGGTTAGTAAAGATATTCTAAGCAGGTGGAATTTGAAGTGATAGTGCCATTTGCCTCCATTAAAATCTATGGATTATTATATCAAACTAATGAGTTATATCCACAACAACATTATATATGATTTATTAAATTAAACCAAGAGTTTATTGACAACTTTATATATGATTTTGATTATAGTAGCAACCATATCTTTTAATTATAATTTTTTTCTCAATTGTATATATGATTGACAAAGTGATTTGAAAAAAACAAAGTTGGAAAAAATAAAAATAAAAAACAATTTGGCAAAACCAAAAAATAAAACCACATTAATTTTTCTTTTTAATTTCCTAACTTCCATTTTTTTAGAAGGAAAAACCTCAAAGAAACCCCCAATACTCTTCCGTTGCTAAATGTTTGCATGTAAAACAAATGTGTTTCATACATGCAGATAATTTTGACCAATTCTTATTGCTACATTACCACTAAAATGTTTCTCGAACCCCATCCTCTAACATATTATCCTTGCAATTTATAGGGCTACGAAACACTTAAGCAAAATGTAGCTAACAATTCTTCATGTTACATACTACCATCTTCACCATGACAAAATGACAAGGAAGGGATAAATGTTAATTGCAGAATACAAACCGAAAATCGTGAACACATTGTACATAGGTGAAGTGACAACTCACTTAAATCCCTGAAACTGACAAATTTTTATGTTCTTCTTGGGCAAGGCAATGGACCATCATTGTTGGAATTGTTATGCTAGCCATGAGCCTTGGGCCTACATCAAAATTATGCCCAAAGTGCAATATGATCATATGACCACTCGCGAGAAGGAAGACCTGTGTCTTTACAGAAGCTCTCCTCATCCAAAAGCTCTAACAGGAACTCTTCCCTAAGTGAATCTGTTGTATACAAAATATAGTCAAGAGTTTCAAAAAAATGTTTGGTACAGTTGGTGAATAAAGGTTCATTTGTTGCAATGTCCATTCTTCTTTGTTGATGGTCTAAACCTTGTGTTATTCCTACCATTCTTGCAAAGCAAGAATAAATACTAACCAGAGGTAGTTAGTAAAAAAACTTGCTTGCATGACATAATATACCAAGGGGATTTGTTGTTAAGTCTGGATGTGAGGATTCAACTTTTCCCATTGCAAGAAGAGCATGGGGGCCACTTGCAGGAATTGAGTTGAAATCACCACAGACTAACATAGGTATGTCTACACTAACAACCATTTTCTGTAGTCCTTTAAGAAGAGTATGAACCTGCTAGAGTTTGACATCCTTGAGATCTAGATTTCCATTTGTGTGTATTAGCCACACAAATAAGTTGACTTTTTCCCGGTGCAAGGGAATCGATCCCATGGTTAGTGTCCTTTTCCTCCAAAACTAAATCATAGCAACATTGTCTCTGTGTTATGTCCCTATAATACTAGTGATTACCCCATTACTATTGTAGTTGTATCCCTTATTAATATTGTTGTGCCCCTATTGTCCCCATATTTTTATTACTGTGCCCCATTGAATCCCTCCATTGTTATTTTTGTGGCTTTATATTATTATTGTTAGGTCCGCTGGGTTATATTGTGACTCCTTAGACTCCTATATATAGAAAGGAAGTTTTTTCATTTTAATCATCCAAGAATTGGTCATTTATGTAATGTAAAGGAGGTTGCCCCCTCGAATAGGCTGAATTATAAGGCGTTTATCTATCTTTTCTATATTTTCTGGAGCTGGTTTCATAACATTTGGTATCAGAGCTTTGGATTCTAAGGTTTCGTTGTTCCAAATAGGTCATCGTGGCATTGTCGCTATAACTTTTTTTCTGCGATGTTTCAGAAGCTAAAAAAAAACCCATTTGAGAAAAAATCGCATTGAACCTCAAGTCCAAATTTGAGAGCTCTTCATGCTATATTTGCAGAGATATGATCTGAGAAAGTTGGTCTTTTGTAGACTCCTGAATCACTTTCCAAACAGGTGACCTGGGGAAAATCGTCATAACATTCTCTCTAAACATCGGATTGAAATTTCATAAGAAGGTACAGAAATAGGACGGAATGTAGTTTCTTATAGATATTTTTCAGAGCCAAACGTCGAAACAGTGACTCGTGGCACGTCGTACAAGTTCGCTCTACTGAACTAGTCTATAATCAGGTCACTGTGGGAGATTTCGCATAACTCTTTCTTGGAGAATCCAATTTGGATCAGACTGGTGGCAATGGAAAGAGGAAACATAAGGCTACTGCAAATCACAATTTCAGAATTGGAAGATCTGAAAGTACAAAGATACATCAGAGGAAATATCGATCTCCTACAAAGTGAAAAAAGATGTGTAGATTCTTTTAAATTTTTGCTTAAGATTGGTTTGAAAAATTATTTTGAAGGAATTCAAAGGGCTAGTAGAGTATTATTATCGGTAATTGATGCCCCGAATAAATAAAATGCAAACGCCTAGTAAGAAACCTGAAAGCTCTAGCATGACTCATGAAGAAGAGGAAGAAATGCTACATGATATATCCAATTTAAACAAAGAACAGTGCAAAAGTGTCACTTGCACAAAAAGCAACAGAAATCTAAGATGATGTTAAAGAAAGGTGTAGGCTAGATGGATGGTTTAAAGAAAGGTGTAGAAGTAAGATTGGATTGTTTAAAGAAAGGCGTAGAAGCTAGAATGATGGCATGGAAGCTAAGAATGGATGGCATGGAAGCTAAGAATGAATGGCATGATGCTAAAATTGAAATGGCTGGATGATAAGAAATGGAAGAATTGAAAGATAAATTGAATAAGGCTACAAGAAATGGTCACTAATGGTGGGGTAGTAAAAGGAAAACTCATGAGAGAACAAAATAAATGTTATCATGATTCCATAGACTCTAATGTTGGATCGGGAAAAAAAGAAAACCCCACCAAGTATTCAAATCGATATGGGAAGTTTGGATGGCAAGGATCCCTCAACATGGATATTACAGATGAAGAAATTTTTCGATCTCAACATCTGAGCTCTGCATGTCATTTGGTTTAGCCTGAATCTCCTGCAACAGTTTGATAGTAGGATTGCCCAAAGATGAAGGAAATCTGGCCTCCATGTCGTATACTAGCTCATAAGGGCTCATCCCAATGGATTTTTTAGTTGAAAGTCTGTCGGCCCACAGAGCATGTGTGAGCTTCCTATGCCAATTCTTTTTGTTTTCCTCTAGCATTTTCTTTATGATGTTGATGAGGCTTTTGTTGGATGATTCGACCAAGCCATTACCTTGAGGATAGTACGCTGTAGAGTGGCCCAAGGTAATGTGGAATTTATGGCAGAAGTTGATCATCTTTTTGGATTTGAAGGCAGCAACGTTATCAGTGATGATCTTCTCAGGGCAACCAAATATGGAAAGGATATTGCTCTCAAGGAATTGGATAATGGTGGAGTCATTGGCTTGTCTACATGGGATGGATTCAATCCACTTGGTGAAATAATCAGTGGCTGTTAAAATCCACTTGTGCTGGCCTGAGGAAGAGGGATGAATTTCTCCAATGAAGTCAAGACCCCATTTTTGAAAAGGATTTTCGGTTGAAATGGGCTTAAGGGGCAAAGACAACAATTTTCTTTTCCCTTCAAAGATTTAGCATTTGTGACATGAAACAACAAATTTCTTGACATTTTCAAATAGCGAGGGCCAATAATAACCAACCCTTAAAATCTTGTCAGCAGTGGACTTCCAATATAGGTGTCCTCCACAGTCCCTTGCATGGAATTCTTTCATGATGCTGTTAGTTTCATTCACAGTTAAACAATTAAGCAATATTCCTTCATGATTTTTCCAAAACAAAGCACCATCTATGACACAAAACTTTGATGATTTCATCCTTTAAAATCTTTTCTTGGTCCTGGACAATCCTGGGGGAGCACACAGGTTTAACAATACAAAGCAAATATCAGCATACCATGGGGATCGCAAAAAGGTTTCACTGATCTGTGGAGTCGCCAGCTCCGATTCATTGTCCAGTTGATTGATATCTAAGGCTTGGAAGTTTGTTTCGGACATTAGTTTGGCTAACCCTTGTCCTTTTATCAGCTTGGTAGGTTTTATCTCAATGTCATATTCCAGAATGTTGGCAATCCACTTGCCTCTTTTGCCTTCTAGTCCCTCTTGAGTTAATATATCTTTTACGACAGAGTTTGGGACATAGGCGATCACATGAGAGTATAAGATGTAAATTCTGAAGTCTTTGATGGCCTTAACGAGGGCATAAGCCTGCTTTTCCATAATCTGATATTTCAAGGGTGCATCTCTTAAAGCTAGGCTGAAGAAAGCAATTGGATTTTCATTCCCTTGATCATCCTTCTGCAAAAGGACAGCGGTTATGGTATGCTCAGATGCAAAAGAAAAGATGATAAAATCTTTGTCGAATTGTGGACTGGTGAGGACAGGCGTTTGAGTCAAGGCAGTTTTGATACTCTCAAAAGCCTGCTTGGTTTCAAGAGACCATTTTACCTTTGCATCCTTCTTTAACATATTTCTCAGTAGCCTTATTAGCTCGGCTAGGTTTGGGATAAATCTCCTTAGGAAATTGATCTTTCCAAGGAATGCTTGCAGCTCTTTTACGTTTCTTGGATATGGGATTTGGAGGATAGCTTGAATTCTTTCAGGATCAATTCTAATCCCATTTTTTGATATGATATGGCCTAAAATCTTGCCTTCCTCAAGGGAAAATAGGGACTTCTTAGGATTCAAGGAAATGCCATATTTCCTGCATGTTATGAAAATTTGCCTCAGATGTTTAAGGTGCTCTTGGTCAGATTTGGAGAAAGGGGTTAGGTCATCAAGGTATACAACAAGGAAATCATGTATCTCCTTGGAAAATGCAATATCCATTGCCCTTTGAAAGGTAGCACCAACGTTTTTCAGCCCAAAAGGAATTTTGACATACTTAAATGTTCCCCACGGTGTGGTAAAGGCTGTTTTGTCTTGGTCATCCGGGTGAACAAGTACCTGATTAAATCCTGAAAACCCATCTAGTAAAGAAATTCTAGATGATCCCACTACTCTTTGTAGAATATGGTCCATTTTGGGCAAAGGGTAGTGGTCTTTTAGAGAGACTTGGTTTAAATTTCTCAAGTCTACACACAGTCTTATCTCTCCTGATTTTTTCCTTGTGGGAACTAAGTTAGATACCCATTCAGAAAATCTAATGGGTGCAATGATACTTGCTTCAAACATTTTCTTTATTTATTTTTCAATGAGGGGAAGAAGCATGGGGTTGATTCTTCTCAATTTCCGTTTGAACGGTTTCTGATTTGGTTTTAAGGGAATGGTGTGTTGAATTACTGAGGTGTCATAGGACTTCAAGTCCTCATAACTCCAAGCAAATACATCTTGGAACTCTTTGAACAAATCCACATATTTTGGTTTTTGATCAGGGGGCAGATTTTTGGACAACTTAATCATTTTGGGCTGTTCTGTTGTCCCTATGTTGTGTTCTTCTATAGCAGCATTTAAAGGCTCCATTTTTGGTTTCTTGGGCACATCATTGTCATCAAACATGTCCTCTAATGGAGTAAGGCCAACAGGCAGAAAATTACTTTCTAGGTCAATAAAATCATCCTCAACTTTGGCTGCTTCCTCTAAACACATTTGTTTTAGTTGCTCTATGTTTGCGTTGCCAAAAACCGTTGGGTTAAGGATTTGTTTAGCTGTTGAAACTATTACAGCCTGCTGATTTTCTTCTGTTAGCTCTTGGGAATAATTCATGGCATCCATATCAACATTTGTGTTTGAAAATTCACCCTCAAGGGTGAGGAAATTGTTAATCTGGGTATCATTTTGAAACACTTGCCAATCCTTAACATTGTTGGGGACTGAGGGTCTATGTTTTATCTCAGCAGTGAAATGGTGATTTGGTTCAAAGGGAAGCTTGCATGTGCTGGCAAAAGTTGCTAGGCTGTGAGCATGAATATTATGGTCTCTTGAAATTTTGGCAAGCTTGGATTCATTGAAAGACTTGAGTATCTCTGTGGCAGCAGTCCTATAAGCTCTCATTCTATTATCATTGGTAACAAAGTTACCTTTCATCTGTTGTATAATCAAATCCGAGTTGCCTAGAATGGACACTTTTGCAGCTCCTAGGGCTTTGAGTAATTTAAGGGCTAAGAGGAGAGCCTCATACTATGCCATGTTATTAGTACATCTGAAATTTAATCTATAGGCATGACCTTCTACATGATTATCATGTGTATTGTGAATCCATACCCCTGCCCCTGCTCCTAACTTATTGACAGAACCATCAAACTCTAAATACCATGTGATTTCTTGTCTTTGGTTTGTATTAAGAGTTTCAGTTATTTGAGGATTGGGCAGACTTAAAATTTCTGTTTCGAGAGGTTCTTCTTGTTTGCTGGTTGCCTTGACTGTAATTTCATGGGTATTGGTAACTGATTCCTTATTGATGCATGTTTCTTGCTCTAAAGCTAAAGGCTTCTCATCCGTTGGAGGTTTGGTGTCCTCATTGAATAGAATAAAAGAATCCATATCAAAATGGATTGAGTAAATCGGAAAATTATGGGGCTTTTCCTCACTGCTTACCACATACTTCATCAGTGTTTCCCTGTACAGTCTCTTTGGTTGCCCAAAGACAGATATAGTGGCATAGGAGAGGTCAAGTTGAAGGGATCCTTGAAGTTTTGCTCCCCATGATCTTGATAGGAGCATGCCATATTTTGTTGGTATGTCAGCAACTACTACGTCCATTAGGATTGTCTTGTTGAGAAATTGGACTAGAGACACACACAAGTCTTTGATTAAGCCAAAACACTTGACTTGATTTGAGTCAAAGGAGTATAGATCTTTATAGGGTCTTGTGGCATCAAGGTTTAGTTTTTCCATTACAGCTTTGGGCATAAGGTTATGTGAGGCACCTGAGTCAAACATAGCATTATGCAAGATTTTGTCATGTATGTGCAAATTGACATAAAAGGGTGGGACAGGTCCATATGTTGATTTTCCGTTAACTTCTAGACCAAACAGCAGCTCAGGGGTATCATCTAAAACATTTACATCATCCATGACCTCTGGTAGTTGAAGTGACCTTTGAATTTGTTGCCTATATTCATCATGTTTGGCAAGTTCTGAGAGGGGAATGGATATCTTGAGCTTTCCAATTTCTGCTTCTAAGTTAAATGGTTTATCCAATGGAATTCTTGCATTAGCAGTAGTAGTTTTTTGCTTGTCGAAAGTGTTTTCGGTGTTTTCTTTTTGAATGCCAGCGTTATGGTAAATGACAGTTTGTGATATTTCTGTTTTGGGAAGATTTTTTGGAGTGCCATTCAGTTTTTCCTTTGAGGGAGAGGGAGATAGAGGCTGATCAATAGGAGGCTGAATGTCTGATATATCCTATACCGTTATCTGATGCGGGTTTGGGGCAGCCATGTCAGCCGGTCTGTAATGACAACATTGTCTTTGATTTTATTAGGCATTTTGCTATCCTTTGTTCTGTTAGGTGCAGGGGCATCAACGGTCCTTGTTCTCAACTTATATTGTTTGTGCACCTCGTACACATCAGAATCATAACCTTGTTTGAAATCAAAAGACTCTCCTGACTTGGTTTGAAATTGTTTTACATCAGGGTAGTCTCGGTCCTCTTCAGTGAGAAAGATTTGTTGTTTGTTTTTCGAATCTATCAGGTTCGTGTGAACCTCATCTGCGGGCTCACTGGATGTGGATGCCTCCGCATAGTTTTCTTGGAAAGGAGGCCTAATATCATGGTCGGGACTAGCCCTTTCAGTGTTTATGGTCTGATTTTTCCTGAAGTTCGGGTTCCTTATAGTGTTGGTCTGTTGTGCTTCCCATGATGATTTTCTTTCAATGCTCTCTACTCTGTCTCCTAGCCTATGCATGCCGTTAATGATAACATCTAGTTTTTGATCTAAGGCTGAGGGTTCTTCCTTGAAGGTGGTTCTTCTCTCAATTCTGGCTCTATTTCTTTTGGCAATCAGATTTTCCTCCACACTAACAACAACATCTTGCATCTCTGCGAGGCTTTGAGGGGCTCTTTCCCTTAACTGATATGCCATTTCAGCATCGAAACCATCAGGGAATTTGTACAAAGAAAGATGAGGTGGTGGTCTTAATTTTGGTGGTATTGCATTGTAGACATTATTAAACCTCCCGCAGTAGTCCAAAACAGCCTCTTGAGGTCCTCTTTTGATAGTATCATACTCAGATAATATGTGCAAGGGGTCTTTTCTTTTCTCCCGTCTATTGACAAATGTCTGGTATAAGGCTTCTGGGTTTACTATGGAGTTGGGTGTAAGCGCTCTAAACCAGGTTTTGACATCACCTATCAAACTTTGGACAAAAATCTTCATCCTTACACTATCGTCATCAATCTCATAACTCTCAAAGTAATCCTGCATTTTCTTTGTATGTTGTAGGGCTGTGCACGAATTTGTGCCATCGAAATAGGTAATCTTTTTCTGATAATCCTGAGGCATAGCCCCGGGATTAGCAGGCAGCTGTAAGGGCACATATCTATTATCCATTTTAATGGGGATAAGGGGAATAATAGGGAAAAGTGGAACGACTGGAGTGACTGGGATAACAAGAACAATCGGGGTAATAGGAGTAGTGGTGGTATTTGCAGTGAATGGAGGTGTGGACACAGAAGTTGGGGAATGGATGTTGAACATGGGGAAGAAAGGTTTGAACGGACCAAAACCTTAACAAGGGTTGAAAAACTACTCGGCTGAACTGTCTTGGGAATAGTATCAGCAGAATCTTCTTGCTGCTCTTGTTTCCTAAGGATTTCGGGGATTATATTGGGGTTTTCAAAAACAGCCGGGGGATTCGAATCGGGATTTGACCTTGTATGACGCAAATGCTTCTTGGGAGCCAGCTTCTAACTTATTTTTTGGGAATTTTTCTAACACAAGTCAACCGGACTTTTTATAGGTCGATTTCTTCCTCTGTAGAGCTTCAGACTGGTTTTCTGAGATTATCTGAGAAAGCTCCCCAGTGGCGTCGCCATTATGTTATCACTCAGGTTGTCCCTAAGCTCCTGAAGGTATACGGCCGAGGTAACCACAAACCAATCTTTGGATTGCAGGTTCTATCCCACCTGCAATCAGAGAGGGCTCTCTCTTAATGTTTAACTTTGTTTGATGATGATTTTAGGCTAGCTATTGGGTTCAGTGGATTTTGTTTTTGGGTGGAAGGAAGGCTTGGGTGAAGGGGAGATGTCTTCAAGAAAAGAGGCAAGGCATAGTAAGATAAGTTTCAAACCATTGGGCGTGGAGTCATGGAGTGCAACTGATGGTGCGTTTTCTTGGTCACAAGAGAAAGGTGGAGCAAGGTAGCTATTCATGAAACAATATCCGAGCTGAACACAGATGTGTTGAGGGCTAAGGAATGAGAGGCAACAAAGAATCTCTCAATCAGTTTAGCAAAGGGAACATGAAAGAACCATACTTAAGAGCAACTAAGAATTCTTAAATAACAATTATTTATAGGTGAGTTAGAGTAAATATGAGCCATGAGGAATTCATATTTATGACTAAATCAAGAGGAAAACATTTAAAAGGCACAAAAATTGAGCGTAGAGTGCATCAAATAAAATTCTAAACCAAACTTTTGTTCCGTGACTTGAGCTTATGTGAAATTGAAAAATTACAGAGGTGAGAAAAACTTATTGTTTCATATAACAGCACGAGAATTCCATCGTTCACTCTTCAAAACCATTAGCAATGCATCCAACAGTTCATCCTCCAAGCTTTCAGAAATCTTTGATTATAGAAATTATCAGGTATATAGTGCGAGTCTTAGCTCAAACAAAACATCAACCAACAAATATCAACCAACCAACACCCTTAGTTACATTGTTTCGGGCCCTCTTTATAGGTAAAATATCCTGGAGTTTTTATTACAACCGACCTTAACAGGTCTACGGGGAAAAGTGTTTTAAACCTAAACCTGTGATGGAATTAAATGCAAGTAAACATCCCTTGAGCTGCGCCTGAGGCAGCTGGATCAAAATGAGTTAATATGGTGTCTTTGACGGCCTAGTGCAGTGCTTCTGTCATAACTGCGTTTTGAGTTATGGTCCATTGATCTCATGTGAGTTTTAATGTGCAGTCATTGTGATGATGAGCGCTGAGTGGTTCCTTAACTGCTTCTTGACTTTTGAGGATTTCTTTTAATGTTCTATTCACCTCGAGCCCTGAGAAGCCCTTCTCTGATACACTTTGCCGCAACACTGATACTCTTGGACATGGATTTTGGCTCTGCATTTGCTCTGATACTCATTAAGGCCTGAACCGGGTCTCTCTCTGTCTTCTGCTATGATCCAAACTGCAAAATCGGGCCCTTTCGGCCCTTTTCGGTGCAAAATTGGCCGAGGAATCAAAAGATTCCCTAAAGATTCTCCAATATGGCCTATTTTTTGTAGCGATGCGCAATTAATCCGAGCCTTAGAATTTGAATCCAAGCCTCCTAAGATGCTTTTTCGCGCTTGCGCTCCTTTCTTTGGCGAGTGACATCAGCATGATGTCAACAACAGCTCCTGGTACGGTGGATGACGTCAGCGGGTGACATGGCAGGATGACGTGGCAGGGTGTTGGATGGTGCGGCGCCTTATGTATTTCTACGATGCGATAGTAATAGCTAAAATGCTGTGAATTTGCGATGAATTTGTAGTGAAGCGAGTTTTTAATGATAAATCGTATTTTAAACAAAATACGTGAATAAATAGAGGCATGTAGCGAGGAAGTGTTTGCGAAGCGATATGCTCTCTTGATGTAGTGGCAATGTCGCATCAGAGAAAAGGAAGCGGCATGCATTTCGGGCGCAGGACCCTTGCGATCACCGACTAGTGATATCACATCGGCTAATGGGGGAGGGGCGTATATATGTGGCATATGGTATTTGCGATACGCCGATTGCAAAATATCATCGGCGGGACGTCCATCAGGAAGAAACAACAGCGAGCCATAATACCCTTGCGACCTCCGATTGCGATAATCGCGTCGGAGGGGGTCCACCGGGATCGAAAGAATGTTAAAGAAATTGGCAAGGGTTGTTTGTGATCGGAGGAGGGGAATATATGGTTTTGAATATTATTTGCGGCCTTGGAAGGGGTCCGATAACCTTAACAGAGAGAATTACATGCTTTGGAAGGAGTCCACTGTATTGGAAGATGGTTTTGGAGGGGGAAGATGATGGTTCTTGCCATGTTTCAGACAAACTTAGCAATTCCCAAGTGTACTTATGGTTATTTTTCAACCAAAGGGAGGGGATAAATATATAAGGGAGTTATTAACATAGTTAAAAATAGGGGATGAGGAGATAGATAGGGAGCTATATAGTAAGGTTAGCGGTTAATATGACCAGTGATAAGGAAGCGCTAAGTATGTGAATCTTAGGCTTTTTAAAGGAAGCAATGATCCGTAAAGGGAGTATGAATATTGCTTGAGTAAAGCAGATCTTTACCAGGGTGAATTGTTATGAAAATGATGAAAAGGAGAGTTATCAAGCAGATCTTGACCTCTCTAGGGGAAGTTAGTAAATGATATAGGGGAGAGAAGAAGGGGAAGTTAGACATGCGTCGCTTGAAGTCCTTCAAAATGGGAACTGCTTTGTCATACTGATTGAATGGATATAACATTTGAAAACACAAAATTGATCATAATCAATGATTCTGCAACCACAAAGCTACTTACCCATCCTAATTACCTAACATTTTTTCTTATTTTTGGTTTGGGTGCACTTAGACTTGCAGACCTAGCTTCTCAACTTTTCTTTTTCTGTCCTCCTATCTGCAGACTACCCTTATTTCTTCCAAGGGCCCAGATTAAACAGTTGGGCTCCTTTGCTTTTCTACCTGTCTAAGAATCTATCAAGATTAAACTGTTTGAACAGATATTCATTCTCTATATTCTAAAACAGGAAATTGAAACCTATGGAGACCAAGATTAAGTTGTTTGGACCTCCCTTTAGCAAGAAAAGTCTACAAAAATGGAATAATTCTTCAAAATTGGAATGCAGAAGTTGAACTTTGACTAGCATTCTTTCATGGCCTCTTTCTTTGGTGTCTGTGAGAAAATATGGAGCATTGCAGCATGCAAATTATGACATATTTGGCTTGTAAAAACGTCAATCATGAAATATGAGTAACCTACTGCAGCAGGAGGCTAACACCTGGAAGCATGGATTCTAGGAGAGGGGAAATAGGATTAGAAACACCCAGTGTTTCTTGTTGGAAGACTATATCAGTCAGCTAAGTTTGGAGGAGCCTTCGCAGTGCTAGTTTTTTCTTGGGCCTAGTAATCCCTCTGGATTTGAAAGAGATGACCTTGATGGTGGAGACAACTCTAGGGGATTATGTGCTCTAAGGACCCTATCAAGAGTAAGTTGTTTACCCGTGGCAATCTCCATCCCTGTTTGATGTTTAGCTTTTGACAAGGAGGATGGTCTACCTCGAGGGAGTTTCAAAGAGGTGGGGGAAGGTACTAGTCTAATGCCTATAGCATCTGGTGCCCAGAACCATGAAGGTGAGTGAAGGTGGTATTGATGGGATATGGGACCAATTTTAGGTTTCCAATAAGATGGCACCTCCTCTGGAAAAGAAGGCGAGGTACATGATATAGTAGGTGGAGGGGAAATCAGTGGACATTCAAGGTGATTAGGGTGGGATTGCAAGGTAATAGTGCTTTGTTGTGGTCCCATAGCTTTATCATTATATGCCAAAGAAATAGTAAATTTTGCAGAGCAAGGATCAGAATTTGACATACCCGAAGATAGCGCGGCTCCAACGACCACCTTAGAACTGGTAAGTGGAGGTGAAGGAGGCCGGAGAGGCGTTTTCCCACACTTCTTCAGTGTTGTTGAGACCGGCCTAGGTCTAGCTGCTTTAGTGTCTATATGCTCTACCTCCTTCGAGTGATCTGCCTGTGTCTGAGCTTTCATTATGGGTGATGACTTCCCTGTGTTCCCAATATTGAATTTCCCTAGAAGAGGGCAATATTTGTAGAGGTGACCAACTCTGTGGCATTGTCTACACCAAAAGGGGACCCCCTCGTAGTCAAGGATCTGAGTAAGATGGTAATTCCTCCAATGCAGGATGATTTTCTCCTACGGCCCTCCTCTAATTTCTAAATGTACTAGGATCCGTGCATAAGCCATAACCCCAATGGAGAGGTATGATCTATCATAATCTAAGAAGGTGCCTAGGGAGTTCCCAATTCTCCTGAATATGTCCTCAGTCCAGAAATGGAGCGGCAGACTGGGGAGATGAACCCAAATTGGCGTAGCCCCAAGCTGTTCTCTATTTGGGTCAGAGAGCGGACTCCACCTCCTTAGCAGTACAAGGCCCTACTCAATATGCTAGAAGGAGGATAATACCCAATTTGTATGTTCTGCTCGCACAAAACGTAGAGAAAACCAGCCACAGACAAAGGTCTGTATGAAAGGTAGATTAACCAGATGTTGGCCCCATATTTCCATGACCCATTTCTTTAGTCTTGCCGCAGAGTAATTCCATCCCCTAACTCTTCCCACCAGGACTGTTGTAGCCATGTCCATGGTATCTTTCCACTAGAAGTCCTCCTCCTATTCAATGAAAACCTCTTGTGGCATGGGTTTAACACACCTTAACCTCTTTCCAAGTCTTGGCTCCGTGGCTTTTGTGCACGCTTGAGCTCCATTGAAATTAGGGTTAGCAGGATTAGGGTTAGGGTTTGGGGGAGTTAGGTCAGGGCCAATAGGGAAGGCATCTGGGATAGGGGGGATGTTCGTGTAGCATCCAGAGGGGGGAACAGGAGCTAAGGACGAGATGATGGGAATTAGAAGGGGCGGAGACACTCCCTAGTGAGACTGTGAGGGGTAATGCGAGGTGACAAAGGGTTGGAGGGATGAGAGTCAAGAAGAACTTGCCGCTGGATCAGGGCCTGTGTTCCTAGATGTGAAATGTAGGGAGATCGGCATCAGGGGAGGAATGTCGCAAGGTGGCCAAGATGATGGCACTTTGGGCAGATTGATGACTGCACTAGATGGAGTCGTGAGTGGCAAAATCAAAGAAATGACTTTGGTTAACTCTCTACTGAAAGGGAAGAATACCTTAGAGCTACTGTTCTTGCTGAAAATGGATATACCTTCGAGGGGGTCCTCAGAGTAGTCTATTAGGTCAGCCTCCATTGTTGCATCGGGGGTTATGCCAACTGCCACAATTTTCTAGAGTAATCGTCACAGGAGGGGATCAACAGCTGCAAATATTCGATAAACAGTAGGGTTTTAGTCACGGTCGTGGGGAGTAAGGAAGTTGTGTATTGAATGGGAGGATTGTAATGGAGTGGAGCCAAGTGGTTGATGGGGAAGGGCCTAGTCTAGCAAAGGCGTGTACTAGCTATATTGCAAAAGCCCTACCCCATGTCAGGTTGCGGTCGCACCAGGGTTCCTATCCACGACTACATCCTCAGACGGCTTGACTCTTCATGGTATGATTTTGATTATAGTAACAATTGTATCTTTTAATTATATTATTTTTCTTAATTGTATATATGATTGACAAAGTTATTTTAAAGAAAATAAAGTCGGAAAAAATAAAAATAAAAATAAAAAGAATTTAGCAAAAGCCAAAAAATAAAACCATGTTAATTTTTCTTTTTAATTTCCTAACTTACATTTTTTAGATGGAAAACCCTCAAAGAAACCCCCAATTCTCTTCCATTGCTAAATGTTTGTGAGTAAAACAAATGTCTATCATACATGTAAATAATTTTGACTAATTCTGATTGCTACATTACAACTAAATTTTTTCTCGAACCCCATCCTCTATCATATTATCCTTGCAATTTATAGGGATCCGAAACACTCAAGAAAAATGTAGCTAACAATTCTTCATGTTACGAACTACCATCTTCACGATGACAAAATGACAAGGAAGGGATGAAAAGTGAATTGCAGAATACAAACCGAAAACCATGAACACATTTTACATAGGCGAAGTGACAACTCACTTAAATCCCTCAAACTGAAAAACTTTTATGTTCTTCTTGGGTGAGGCAATTGACCATCATTGTTGGTAGTGTTATGCTAGAAACGAGGCCTCGGCCTACATCAGAGTTCTACCAAAAGTGAAATATGATCATATGACCACTCATAAGAAGGAATACTTGTGTCTTTATGCAAGCTCTCCTCATCCAAAAGCTCTAACTGAGACTCTACCATAAGAGCAACATTTTTCTGAGCTAATGGAACCATAATTTTTGTCAGAGGCTGTGCAACTTTATCGAATTCAACCCCATATTTTAACAAGTGAAAAATGTTCACGAAGGGAAAATGTTGCATAACCATTAATTGCATAAGTTGTGCCAGTATAAACCCCTAGTGTTTTCTTCTCGTAACCAATTGTGTACCCATGATTTTAACAATATGAGAGAGAAAAACATACCTCTTCAATGAAGATGTTGGAGAATAGGAAT
Source organism: Pinus taeda (assembly GCA_000404065.3). NCBI lineage: Eukaryota > Viridiplantae > Streptophyta > Pinopsida > Pinales > Pinaceae > Pinus > Pinus taeda. The sequence continues at coordinate 6,445 of APFE030439479.1, read as the reverse complement.
AGATAAAAAATGATTTCCTCGTAGGCCCTCGATGGAATCCAAGCCAACTTCGACTTTTGTGGCATTCCCGACCTCCCAAAAAGGCCCCCCGATTAACCAATGTAACTTCCTCATCATGCTACGCCAGACGGTATCATTTGAAGATGAACACTCTGAAGGCAAGACCGAGTCAGCTATCATCTCGACCTTTTGACTTTCGTCTGGTATGGATTCAGAGGGTTCATTTTCAATTATAGACACTTCGGCTGACCACAATGATGGGCCAGCGGATTTTCAACCAGTGGAGGACTTGGAAAGAGTCTTTTATATCTAGGAGGAATTCGTAGCGGTGAAGCGGGACGGTCATCCAAAACTCTTTTAGCCTCGTCAAGGAAGGGACAACGGTGGACGGCGTGATTGCCTTCACACAATTTACATGGAAATCTGGGATTCCTTTTCTATCCATGTGCTTCGCTTTCATTGTTTGATGGTGTGCATTCAACGTGATCGTCAGAGGTTGATGCCACTGGGTTGTGCAAACGAGGAGACCAGTCCCTTAAGATCCGAGGGATGCAGGAACAATCTCGGTGATAGTGGTCTCCATTGCAAAAGACATGAGGAGATTTAGGTTTCGATGGTGCAGTGTGAGGATTTTTGCTAGATGATGCTTGGTTTCCCCCTTTTGATTTTGGTTCCTTTTTCTTCTTTTCTTTTTTCTCTTTCTGCTTCTTCTTATTCTCAGTTACTTGACTTTTAGCTTTATCGGATTTATCAAGTGAAGAGGCAGGAGGAGAGGGAGAATCAGATGAAGTAGAAGGTTGGGAGGCACCTCTAGTGTCATCTAGTTGCTAACTTGACAATTTAGAAATTACGGGATTCTGAATGACAGAGGTAGAGAAGAGTCAGATAAGCAAACCAATTGTCAACCCTGGAAGTGATAATGTGGCCATATGGGGTGCACCAACATCTCCCCAAGAGGAGAAGGGACTAGGATTTCCTCCAAGGGGAAATCCTTGGTTGGTAGACTCCATTTTCTCAACCTAAAGACCAACGAGGGAATTTGTGATGTTATTCCGATTAAAATAAGTTTTAAACGCTTTGACACAACTTGTTATTTCAATTTTAAAGAGTCGAGAAAAAACAAAACATGACTCTAGTCGCCTTCGATTTTTACTAAGCCTGAAGTGACAAGTGCTCAGAGGACATTTTCCTTTAAGGAGTCTGAAAAGGATCAAAATGGACTTCTCTGGAGATCTAGGCAGAGGGGATTACCAAACTAATTGAAAAACTACAAAATAATTTTTATGGTACGACAATCAATCTTCCCGAATGTTGTGTTCAGTGCATTGCGATCGATAGGGCGGCAGACACGGCTTCCTAAGGAGAAAGGATGCAGCCTATTGTGGTCTCCCAAAATATACTCTATAGTACGTGGGAGCACAAGTCCGTATTGGCACTTGTTGTCTCAAAGTAGAGGAATCAACCAACCAACAATGAAAGAAACAATTACCAGGTTTTACGACGCCAGAATACGTCTCTAGCCTAGACCTCTAGATGTTGTGTGTTAGGTTCCAAAGCGTTGTTAGATTCATTAAATTTATTTCAAGTTGATCTTGCTTAAAAAAATTCCTTTCAAGTTCATCGTGTGATGTGTATACAATTCCTAAAATGCAGTCTAAGATGATAAACAAATGTTTAATCTTCTTTTAGGCAGTGAAAATCCTAGCTACTAAGGAAAGAAAGAATATTTCAGCAAAGAGCACAGAGCATACGCTAAATGCACTGGCCTAAATCAAACCAAGCAATAAAAATGAAAATGCACATGCATGTATTTGTTTTCAACCTTCTTAATGTATGAATGATGATAAGAAAGCTATGTGCAAATCTGAATTATTTTCAAAGCGACAATACTCAACAAATTTCTTTTCAAAATGAAAATTGCTTTTCGACACTTTAAAAACTACTAATTCAAATCATATGCAATAGTAACTGTATAATTGACTATCAAGAACAATGGGATTGTATTCTAAAACTAAAAACGACAACTACGACACTTTCAGATCAAGAAATGACAATTCGACTATGCTACTTTTTTGCAAAAGAGAACTGAAAATGGCGCACAATACACAAAAACACTTACAGTTCTTTGTAGTATGGAGGCAGAATAATGTAAGAGAAGGGGGTTTTCACAGAAATACACTGACCATAGGCAACAAGACTCCTGAATAGGACTGAAAACAGTGAGAAAAAACCGCAGTTTGAAGGTAAAGTTAACCTTCCATGACCATCGCACCTGTCACACTGTGAATTCAGTATGCAACGCACCTACTGCACTCGGTAAGTGTGATGCATACAGACTGCCTTGAAGGCAGGGTGCAATGGTACCAGTGCGAGACTTTAAACAAGTTTTTACTCACAATTTGCAATTCAATTCAGGGATTTAGGGCGAGTAAGTAATGTTCAGTATATGCAAAACACAGGGGTGATCTAAAGAGGTTACTAGAGCCACCACTTAGGGCAATTAGACTGTTTGCAGATCGATTGTTTAATTCATAGACAAAACCCAGAGATA